>VZTV01091004.1:0-13321 GCA_013400875.1 Anhinga rufa | reverse complement strand
ATCACTTTTAGTGTAAAATTTTTTTATATTCCACTCAAGGAAACATTGCAGCACCTCCATTAATATTCACAGAAAGTATAACAGTTTACAGAAATGTATAATGGGGAAAGTTAATATATCTCTGCACTAAAAATATTAATTAAAGCCTATTATTTTAAAAAAAAGTTATTAACAGTCTTGCAACTTAAGGAGTTTATGGGGTTATAAGTGCACTGTTGCATACCAAAAATAAATGCCTTGGATTACATAGTATTGTGTGCTAAGCAAGTGACTAATAAAGTCAAATTTATATAAAATAATAAATACAATATATCACAGTTGCTTTTATGAACTTTTCTTACCCAATGAAAACACTTTTGTTTCATAACCAGACAGCAGAACTTTAATAGGGAGAGGCTGAATGTGTGCACTTCTGCTTCTTTCTTAGATGCAGTAGTCATAGAATTGTTTGCTGCAGTTGATAGAAGAAGTACAGGAAACAGTACAGTGTTACATCAAAGTTCCTATAAATTCCGATATCAAAGTTTTCAAAATATCTGGTACATATAGAAAGTACCTGCTGCCAAAATATCATTCCCAAACAATTGTCTGGAACATCTATAGCTACAGGATTTAATTCCGACACTGCTGGAGGTGGTTGATATCTCCAAATTGTCACATTACTGTAAAATCTAAACTGACTAGCATGCTAACCTACAATTGCAGTTCTTTAATTCACTCTAAGTCTTGTCTTTGGTGTTGTGTAACCATTTAGCAGGTTACAGAGTACATGTAATATTGTAATTTTTCCCCCAAATTGTAAATCGAATCAAAAGATTATAAGAGAATTCCATGCTCCAACAATGGCTGTGTTACTCCACTTGTTTGTACACCAAGCACGTACCAAGAGTATTAACTCAGGTTATAATCATGCCAAACTAATAGAATACTTTGCCTTAGATAAGTAGTGTTATTAGGTGCACTGAGTACCATTCTATATCTGTAATTTGTTTTTAATCTATCACTTTTCATCTTAGGCATGATAGTTCAATTAATAGCCTCATCATGACCTTGATTCTTGACTACTGTGTTAACTGTCTCCTCCTCTCTCTATCCCCAGTATTTACTGAATCTACTGCAAGTTTCACTGCTAGTACCTCTTGCAAGTACTTTGTACATTCCCATTTGTGTAGCTTTTCAAATTACCCTATTCAAAATATTTTCACAGAGCCTCTTTTTCAATTACTATTATCTCCAGTTCTTAACTTTTTTACATTTATTTTGCCAACAAAATCCTGATTCTCATATCTCAGCTGGCTCTTCAGTAATATTTGAGCAGTTTAACCATTAATGTTGAAGGATTTATTTTAAATGTGTGTGTCTGTGGTTAAGCTCATATTTTGGGAAACATAACAATTGCCCCAAAATTGCATTTTTCCTATGAAGTATAAAATACTTCTATCTTCTCTGCTAACTAAAAGCCTTAGCACAAGAACTAAAATGCTGGAAGTGCTCTAAAAGTCAGCATGGGAGCTTTCCCCTGGTGCCCTCATCTCCACTTGGAATGACAATGTGATTTTCTATGGTTCCCTTTTCCTAGTCAGTAAATTGTATCTTTTTCCTTTTTTTTTTTCCTTACGCTTTCTCCATACATTCATGAATGAATTTTGCCATTTCTTGGCAGACACTAGTTCTCTCTGTTTTAACTATCAACCAGCCTGGGGTGAGGAGAAAGGTATTCAGACTTATGCCATTGTGTAGTTTTCTGGATTACTGCTAGTTGTTTGAGATGTCCACTCTGCTGTGCCTCATTCCTTATTGCAATATGCATATTTTTTCAACAAGATGGCAGTATAGATATATTAGTTTTTATTTAAAATGTATATGCAATTAGACAAGGGGATCTCAATAAAAATTAAAATGTAGGCATTTAGGTCTGCCCACTGTGGTGTTTAAAAGTATATTGTGGCCTTTACTGAAGTACTGAAGAACAGTTTCTCTTCTAGATGACTGTTACCTATACTTAATACCTATTGAGAAATGTCATTTGGGTTCTCAGTAGTAGTTTGTTAAGGGATAGAATTACCTCTAAGAAATCACTGACAAACCAAACATGGAATCATACATGCCAGAGACATTGCTAAAACATTTGTAAGTCTGTTTGCACCTCTCTGTTCAGCTGCATGGCTTTGCATGGCATGGCTCTTTGGTTTCCACACGCTTCCCCCTGGCCAATTCTCCACTTGAATAAAGTGAAACTGAATTTTATTTGACTTGAATGTGATTATTTATTTGTTTTCTTTATATACTGCTTTAATTAACAGGTAATACTCAGAATTTTGTAGGTAGAAATTGACAAATTAAGTCAAATCCTGTTTCTGAGATCACAAGGTCAAGCTTCTGTTGAAGCTGTCTCAGTGAAGGCCAATTACAGACTTTAGTCTTCAGCTTTTGTTTATTATAAGGACAAGTTTTTAATAATTGGATTTACATGTACAAGCTCCCTTTATTTTTTTTCTGTTGCCGCATTGAAACAAGATAGATGGTGTTGCCAGACAACCAGATTCTTATGAATTCCAAATTCTGTACATATGCCATTAGCTATTTATTCTCTTTAGCACTTCACAAAATACAGTCGCATATCAAACAAGTCACTAAGGTCTTTTGTTCCTTCTTGAGTTATTTTTAGCCATCTGTCTGCAAATAACAAATACCATGCACTAGTCAATACAATATTAATATTACTATGTAATAGTAGTTAACATTTAATACTTAGAGCATATTCTTGAATTTGAACTAAAACTCAAAAGTTTCCTAATTATTCTGCTGATGTAAAACAATTTCTATAAATACATCACATACCATAATAGGATTTCTAAGTCTTGTGGCTTATTTGTAAATATCTCCATATCCACATGACATTTAAATAGATTTGTATATATTTGATTTTTACATATTTACTGACACTGTATTAGCTTCAAGAATGACAATATTCCACAAAACTATTCAGAAGATATTTTTTTCCCCCTTCTTGAACCTTTCACATCTGAATTCCAGGAAAGAACTACCTAAAGACTGCACTGTTTGTAATGATGTCAGTATTGTACAAGGCAAGAGTGCGCAGTGTTTCTTCAGCAAATCAAGCAGTTCCACAGTACCTCTCTCCAGCATTAAGCTCCCCCAGCTGATCCCTCTCCATCTGCAATGACTAATCTTTACTGAAGATGCAGCAAAAACTGAAGCAGCAACCAACACCAATGAAACGTCTGCCTCCCAGGAGCTAAGCATATAAGTGGCCAGAGTTCCTAACAGTTAATTACTGAGTTGTCTGGTTTATTTTTTTTTTTTCTTTATATTGATCAATTCATCTGCTACTTCTGCCAAGTAAGGTTCTCAGGTTCTTTGCTCAAATGTATTACTAAAACCAGACCGGGCAAAGGAGCTGTGCTTCCTTGCTATTGTGTGCAGATCATTATGGAAATTAATTCAATTCTGTGGAAGGTTTAGGGTTTTTTTCTCCAATTTTTGTTAAGGAATTGAGACTGTGTATTTCAAAATAATAGGGTTATTAAACGTGGGAACTGTTCAGGAAAAATACTCCATTGTGTATTTGTAATTGTCTCTGAAACACTCTGAAGTGTTTCTGACTTAGATCTGTTTTTCATGTGTATCACAATACTTGCCTCATTATGCAGATAAAAAATTTACAAAGCATTTCACGTTTTCATACAGAAAACATTTGTGTTTATCATAATCTTCTATTGAAATGCAAATTGTCACAGTTTGGTTATGTGATTCTTGAATGCCTTAAGCTTTTCTGTCTAAAACTGAACAAATTAATACATAGTTGACAAAGTTTTTCCTGCCTGTAACACTATTACTCAGTCAAGATTTGCCTGTTATTATTCTTACCAGTGGATTAATTTGTAGTTTTCTGGTCAGTATATGCAAGTACATATATGCATCACCTAGGAGCCTGAGCTTTGTTATTTGACCTAAGAAATGCATCCATAATCTTGGTCACAATTTTTGCTTTTGTGACTGCAAGTGGGATCTAAGGGTCTAAAATTCCACTCACAGCAGATATTTTATAAAGATGCTTTGATTGTTTTCAAGGCAAATCTGGAACAAGAATTCTAAATATTCTTGTAATGCTTCAAGGGAGGAGTAAATTGGCTTTTAAGTCTTCTCATACAAGGAGTAAAAGAATGTCTATGCCATTATTTTTTATTAACTCATCATCTCCAGATCAATACATCAAAGGCTGAAACAAATGTGACTGCTGGAACAGGCATGATGTGGTAGGACACTTAACAGGCAAAAAGGGAGAAAAACTGAATTCTCTTTCTGCTGCATATCTCCCAATTTTTTTTATCCTTGTGGGTTTTCATTCCTTGTTGCATCAAGCAGATTGAGAACTATGTGCAGAAGTTTGTCTTGGTAAGTGCCCTTGTGAATGTTTTTCAACGTTGGTTGTGAAGTGTGAAAGAAAAGCATTCTTGTACTGGTGCATCCTGTAAAATGGTAACTGTCTCACAATCTGCAAAGCTTGTACTCCAGCAAAGCCAGGCTTCCAAAATCATGGTGCCAATGTGCTCTTCACATAAACACCAAATCTTGACTCAAGATGTGGAACTCATCCTGTGGAACCCACAGGAAGTGTGGGCTGGATGAGTGGACAGTGAGGTGGATTGAGAACTGGCTCAACAACAGAACCCAGAGAGTTGTCATCAATGGGGCAGAGTCTGGCTGGAGGCCAGTAACTAGCAGTGTCCCCCAAGGGTCTGTGCTGGGTCCAGTCCTGTTCAATATATTCATCAACGACCTGGATGAAGGGATGGAGTGTAGCCTCAGCAAGTTCACTGATGATACCAAGCTGGGAGGAGTGGCTGATACGCCAGAAGGCTGTGCTGCCATCCAACGAGACCTGGACAGGCTGGAGAGCTGGGCCGAGGGGAACCTCATGAAATTCAGCAAAAGCAAGTGCAAGGTCCTGCCCCTGGGGAGGAACAACCCCAGGCACCAGTACAGGTTGGGGGCTGACCTGCTGGAAAGCGGCTCTGCTGAGAAGGCCCTGGGAGTGCTGGTGGACAGCAAGCTGACCCTGAGCCAGCACTGTGCCCTTGTGGCCAAGAAGGCCAAGGGTATCCTGGGCTGCATTAAAAGGAGTGTGGCCAGCAGGTCGAGGGAGGTCATCCTGCCCCTCTACTCTGCCCTGGTGAGGCTGCATTTGGAGTGCTGTGTCCAGTTCTGGGCCCCTCAGTTCAGGAAGGACAGGGAACTGCTTGAGCAAGTCCAGCGGAGAGCTACCAAGATGGTCAGGGGACTGGAGCATCTCCCTTATGAGGAAAGGCTGAGAGACCTGGGTTTGTTCAGCCTGGAGAAGAGAAGACTGAGGGGGGAATCTTATCAGTACTTATAAGTATCTGAAGGGCGTGTGTCAGGAGGATGGGACTCAGTGGTGCCCAATGACAGGACAAGGGGCAATGGGCACAAGTTGGAACACGGGAAGTTCCACTTAAATATGAGGAAAAACTTCTTTCCTGTGGGGGTGCCAGAGCAGTGGCACAGGCTGCCCAGAGAGGCTGTGGAGTCTCCTTCCCTGGAGACATTCAAACCCCGCCTGGACGCGTTCCTGTGCCCCCTGCTCTAGGTGTGCTTGCTCACAAAAGGGGGGCTGGACAAGATGATCTCTCGAGCTCCTTTCCAACCCCTGCCGGTCTGTGATTCTGTAACCGCTAAAAGTTTAAACAGATGTTTTCCCAGAAGCTCCCAGGGGGCTCAAAACTGGATCAAGCAGTGCAAGCATTTGGGCATTTTATATGCTTTCTTCTATCAAATCTGCTGCCCTAGAAAAAAGTATTTTTGTTGTTGTCTTTTCATGCGACTGGGAGCTCTTCATGTAAAACTTCAATATATACAGATTTTATAACAAGAAATGCTTCAGAATTATTTTTTTGAGCAACAATGGTTAGTTTAGGACAGCAGGTCTGAGGACTTGTTGTGATGGCAGTACTTCTGAGGTAAGGTAGAGATGACATGTCAGGGACACTGACAACACGTGCACAGACATGCTGTTTATTCCATGCTTTCTGTCACTCCCCTTTGGCCTCTCCTCGTTCAGCAAGCAGCACTGTACCCTGTATCTCATCCCAGGGTGTACTGCACTGTTCCCTCAGTGTTGGCTACTGTCATTCACTAGTATGGGCACAATGTATACGTCACTGTGCTCGCCTCACAGAAAAACATGAAAGCAGTGTAAGAACAGGCTTCTACTGCTTGTTCCAACACTACAGAAAGTACAAATGAATCAAATGTTACAGGCTGTTTTCTCCTTAGCAATCAAAACCAGCTCTGGACATACTTAACTTTTTCTGTACTGCTGGACAAAAGGGAACTGTGCTGTTTAATATGTGAATTGGTAAACGTTTTTTTTTTATGGGCAATGAAAGGACAGGGTGTGCTTTTCACAGGACTGAAGTGTGAGAGCTATCAACCTGGCTGAAGACCCTGGCACTACTCAAGCTGAAAAATCATTATAACCTGAATTTCTTCTGTGCTGCATAGAAATTGCTATTTTATGCCGATGGTAAAAACTATGGCTATAATATTTCTTCTTAGAAAACTGAGTTTTCATGTATTTAAATACAGGAGAACCTCAGCAAATCTTTTGGGCTGAATTACTGCTAATGACAGACTGTTCTACTAAAACACTCTCCTTACCAGTGTTGCTGGGTTAGCTGATCAAGTGCCAGTGACTACCACAAATCTTGCATGGGTAAAAAAGGTTGTCAAGATTGCCCTAATGTCTGAGATTTTTTGACCCCATGAAGGAGAATTGACTGAGCTATTGGTTCTGACATCTTTAGTGGAGAGGTTTGTAGTTGGGCAAGGAGTGGAGGAGATGGGTAAATGGCTGGAAATGTCCCAAGGAGAAGCTTTACTGCTCTCTAATCCATGCAAAACTACCCGTGAAGCTCAATGACAGGAAAATGCAAAGTGCAAAAAGCAAGTTATGTGAGTGACTTGGAGGGATTTAAGGCCTAGTTTATGAGCAGCTGTGGATGATCTTCGAGCTCCTGTGGCAGTGATCACTGAGAACATTTGCTAAATGCCTTGCTGTTTGAGAAATGCTTTTCCCCTTCAGAAAAGAGTAAATTCCATGGACTGCCTACAAAAATCTTAATCTGTCACTCCTTAACTGTGAAAGGTATCTTATTATTAGAAGGCACTCAAACAAAAAGGCAGTGATACGCAAGGGTCAGCCCTAATTAATCATTTGTAACGATTCCTAGAACATTTTTGGGTTTAGGTTATCAAGGCTACTGAGAGATGCTTCTAAAAATATAAGAGGTTTACTGTAGTCTTTCAACTACCTTGCACAGAAGAAGAATATAAAAATGTCTAGCACCCTAAAATAATGCTAACTTGTTATTTTTAAGGCATCACTGCTGGAAATTTTATAACCTATGATTGTAAATGCTAAGTTAAAAAAAAAAAAGAAAAATCTTAAGAAAATACAGCAATGGAGTTATGCACATTCTTCTAAATATACTTAATTCCCACAGCTGTTAAAAAATAATTCACAGATAAAACTAATATGGGACATATGAGCACAATATTTTAAATGTATAGCTTAAAACTCATTCTTTACAGTTCCCTTAATCCATACTTCTTCAGTAAATATAAATCTTCCTCCCATTTCTGCAAATGGTATTTAAAAAAAACACCTTTTTTTTAACAACACAGGCTGTGCTATGGGTAAACCACATTTTGTGGCTGCAACCATGTTTCTTTAAACCAGGTTGAACTCCCTCAGGTTTAATTGCAGGATTGTGTCCTTGACAGCAGCAAAGACGAAACGAATATTTTCTGTGTCCGTGGCACAAGTGAAGTGGGAATAGATTACTTTCTCCTTGTCTGGATTCTGATCCTGATACAGCTTCAAAATGAAGTCTCTTGCAGCTTTGACATCTTGTTTAGGTCCTAGTCAAAAGCACAATTAGTGGTTTTGAACAATTAAAAGCTATGGGTCAAGGAAGAAATATACGGACAGTATCTTAGCAGGCTAATTTCATTTTTAATTGTGAAATCACCATACTTGGCATTTTATCATTCGTATGTTTGTGGAGCAAAAGCTGTTAGAACACTGCTTTCTAAAATGTGTGGAATATGCTTTTTTCAACAGTAAACCTTACAGGTCAAAGCTTCTTAACTTCGGACTTTTATACAGATAACAAGTTATAATAATGAATGCAAAACTACACTATAGGTTTTTATTATCTAAAGAGTTGGATTAATAGCTGCATTCCCCAAGTTCCCCCTGTATCTTGTCTCTTGAGATTGAAGACGAAAAAGGTGCCACTCTAATGGTAACAGAATGGCTGCAAGAAATCTCTCAAGACTCTGTCCACAATGCTCCAGTAAAAACACAAAGTTCCAGTAAAAGTGAGTAACTTAAGTTTGTATTTTAAAGGATAGAGTAGAAAAGCATAGATATTAGATATATTGCATAATTCCACTTTCCCGGTTCAATTTAATGAGGAAAAACTAACTAGTTTAAAAAGGACATTCAGCTTTCTGAAGATAATCTGGGAAAATAGCTTACCTGTGTATTCTGGAAAGTAACTAATTAGATGGGAATACATGATTTTCTCTTCTAGAAGATCTTTTTTATTTAAAAACAAAATGACTGAAGAATTCAGAAACCAGGGATATGTAATGATAGTTTTAAATAAGGCCTTGCTTTCTTCCATTCGATTCTACAATAAAAAAAAAATTAATATGAAGTTACACTCTCTAGACAGTAGCATATACAAATCGCATCAGCCAGAGTTCATAAAGGTTTTTTTGAAAGTTTTTTAAAATGTTCTATATTCTTTTCCTCACTGGATTTTTGATCACTGCATGATGGCATGTTAAATCAAGGTAAGCCTTAATAATAGAAATTATTTGAATTCTCGTATGAGTTAGTGAGCAGCCATGGACTGCTGCTCTATGAAAGCCTCTTCTGACCTCACAGTGAGAGCTGAAGCAGGGTGTATTGGGTCAAATATCTGATATTAACATATTGTAACATAGCTAAAGGACAAGAGTATATGTTCATTTCAAGAAAGATTGAAGGAACACCACATTCATTTAATTTAATACAACTCTGGAACTGCTTGATCAGCTTCTTAATGTAATTCTAGTATTTGCAAATGCTTTTATGAAGATGTGTGGATGACATCTTAAAAAGCATGCATATTTTTCTGTACCTTATTTAGATACCCCGACTCCTTACCTCATTGTCACATTCTGCCAAGACTTGGTCATATTCACTTAATGCAACTAAGAAAATAATGGAAGTAACACTTTCAAAACAATGGATCCACTTCCTTCTTTCTGACCTTTGGCCACCTACATCCACCATCCTGTTAAACAGAAATACAGTTGATGTATTAGTCATTTTCATAAGATACTGTAAGTATATCCAAAGGCCTTATAATAGATCACCTACCTGAGATAAGCTTGAACTGTGAAAAGTATATCTTAACACTGTATGTCCTGTTTAATATTGAAACTTGATTAATTTGCTGTAGTACTACAACTTTCACTACTCTTTAGTGTTGTGGGTTAATCCCAGTGGACAGCTAAGCACAACATAGCCACTTGCTCACTACCCACCCCACACCGTGGGTGGATGAGGGAGAGGAAAGAAAGAGTAAAAGCAAGAAAACTTGGGGGTTGAGACTAAAAAAAAGAAGTAATTTTTTAATAAGTGAATGATAAGTGGAAGAGGAGATAAAGAAAACAAGTGATGCAAAGCAATCACTCACGACCTCTACGGGTATACTGATGCCCAACCAGTTCCTGAGAAAAACATGGCCAACCTCCCTAAAGCCCCCTCTTTTCACTTTTATCACTAAGCATGACATTATATGGTGTGAAACATGTATTTGGTTAGTTCAGATCATCTGCCTGGCTGTGTCCCCTCCCAACTTCTTGTGCTCCCCCAAGCCTATTCACTGGAGGGGCAGAGAAACAGAGGTGGCTTTGGTGCTGTGCAAATACTGATCAGCGAAAGATAAACACTGGTATGTTATCAGTACTGTTTTGGTTACAAATCTAAACCACAGCATCATATCAGCTGCTATGAAGAAAATTAACTTCATCCTAGCTAGGCCCAGTATAAGTATATAAGCCTTTTGAGGCACAATACAAAATATAATCCTGGGATTTTTTCTGTATTGGTAGAAGTTTTAGCAAAGGCAGATGTGAACATACTCAATTTTGTTTCCCCACACACTCCTAAATCTCCCTTGGCCCCTCTGCAAGAACCCCAGTGTAGTCATATCTCACTCCTCAAAACAAATATCTTTGTTCCACATCAAATTCCTATGGTTTTACAGACAGCTAAGTTAAGTCCCTCACATTCTATCCAGGTCAAAATGTTCTCTAGAACATTCAATTTTTCCAGGAAAAAACCAACCAAACAACAAAATCACAGTTAGGCTGGTTTGACCATGTGTTATCAGAGTAGATTCTGGCTCTGTGTTGTAACTGCAGGCAGGTGTTTGTTCATGATGAAATGGGTGGTTTGGTGGAAGAACATTTATAATATCCTAGTGTAAACTCTGAAATGTTGAAATTAAAAAATGAAATTAGAAAATCAGTAACCCCACCTGTTGTGATAGCTTGTCTAGTAGCAGATAAGGTAATTTTAAGGTGCTTCTTAGACTTTCTTTCAACTTTATTAGTATGTTTCTCTCAATTCCACTGAACATTTTTTTTTTTTAACATTATATGGGAGGACAAATAGAAGTATCTACTGCTGTGACCCTCTGCTTTTTTCTTTCTCCTCCTTCCCTCAGTGTCTCTAACACCCTTCCCTAAGTTTAACTAACTGAAAGTTGTAAACTCACTCGATGGCTTTAACATATCTGTTAGGGCCTTCTCTTCCAAACAGTTACAGTCAGGAGGCAAAAACTGTTGGCACTGAATGGAATTAAACTACATTCTGATATGAGCACTCGTGTTACTACATGTGCCTTGCCTCTGTATGCCTCATCCAAGACTTTTAATTAAACTAATAGTTCAGAATACACAGCAACTAGGCTGCTTGACTTGAAAAGCTTTTTTCATGTAATGTAAATTTGAAAAGTAACATTCTGAAACACCACTCAAGTTACCATATTAACTTTGGAGACTAAAAGGGCTGGAAACACATACAACACTGAATACAAAAGCTAAAAGGACCTTATAAGTTGCAGCAGCTACTTTTCATAATTGTATACTGAATCATTTGACAGGCNCTTGGCATTTTATCATTCGTATGTTTGTGGAGCAAAAGCTGTTAGAACACTGCTTTCTAAAATGTGTGGAATATGCTTTTTTCAACAGTAAACCTTACAGGTCAAAGCTTCTTAACTTCGGACTTTTATACAGATAACAAGTTATAATAATGAATGCAAAACTACACTATAGGTTTTTATTATCTAAAGAGTTGGATTAATAGCTGCATTCCCCAAGTTCCCCCTGTATCTTGTCTCTTGAGATTGAAGACGAAAAAGGTGCCACTCTAATGGTAACAGAATGGCTGCAAGAAATCTCTCAAGACTCTGTCCACAATGCTCCAGTAAAAACACAAAGTTCCAGTAAAAGTGAGTAACTTAAGTTTGTATTTTAAAGGATAGAGTAGAAAAGCATAGATATTAGATATATTGCATAATTCCACTTTCCCGGTTCAATTTAATGAGGAAAAACTAACTAGTTTAAAAAGGACATTCAGCTTTCTGAAGATAATCTGGGAAAATAGCTTACCTGTGTATTCTGGAAAGTAACTAATTAGATGGGAATACATGATTTTCTCTTCTAGAAGATCTTTTTTATTTAAAAACAAAATGACTGAAGAATTCAGAAACCAGGGATATGTAATGATAGTTTTAAATAAGGCCTTGCTTTCTTCCATTCGATTCTACAATAAAAAAAAAATTAATATGAAGTTACACTCTCTAGACAGTAGCATATACAAATCGCATCAGCCAGAGTTCATAAAGGTTTTTTTGAAAGTTTTTTAAAATGTTCTATATTCTTTTCCTCACTGGATTTTTGATCACTGCATGATGGCATGTTAAATCAAGGTAAGCCTTAATAATAGAAATTATTTGAATTCTCGTATGAGTTAGTGAGCAGCCATGGACTGCTGCTCTATGAAAGCCTCTTCTGACCTCACAGTGAGAGCTGAAGCAGGGTGTATTGGGTCAAATATCTGATATTAACATATTGTAACATAGCTAAAGGACAAGAGTATATGTTCATTTCAAGAAAGATTGAAGGAACACCACATTCATTTAATTTAATACAACTCTGGAACTGCTTGATCAGCTTCTTAATGTAATTCTAGTATTTGCAAATGCTTTTATGAAGATGTGTGGATGACATCTTAAAAAGCATGCATATTTTTCTGTACCTTATTTAGATACCCCGACTCCTTACCTCATTGTCACATTCTGCCAAGACTTGGTCATATTCACTTAATGCAACTAAGAAAATAATGGAAGTAACACTTTCAAAACAATGGATCCACTTCCTTCTTTCTGACCTTTGGCCACCTACATCCACCATCCTGTTAAACAGAAATACAGTTGATGTATTAGTCATTTTCATAAGATACTGTAAGTATATCCAAAGGCCTTATAATAGATCACCTACCTGAGATAAGCTTGAACTGTGAAAAGTATATCTTAACACTGTATGTCCTGTTTAATATTGAAACTTGATTAATTTGCTGTAGTACTACAACTTTCACTACTCTTTAGTGTTGTGGGTTAATCCCAGTGGACAGCTAAGCACAACATAGCCACTTGCTCACTACCCACCCCACACCGTGGGTGGATGAGGGAGAGGAAAGAAAGAGTAAAAGCAAGAAAACTTGGGGGTTGAGACTAAAAAAAAGAAGTAATTTTTTAATAAGTGAATGATAAGTGGAAGAGGAGATAAAGAAAACAAGTGATGCAAAGCAATCACTCACGACCTCTACGGGTATACTGATGCCCAACCAGTTCCTGAGAAAAACATGGCCAACCTCCCTAAAGCCCCCTCTTTTCACTTTTATCACTAAGCATGACATTATATGGTGTGAAACATGTATTTGGTTAGTTCAGATCATCTGCCTGGCTGTGTCCCCTCCCAACTTCTTGTGCTCCCCCAAGCCTATTCACTGGAGGGGCAGAGAAACAGAGGTGGCTTTGGTGCTGTGCAAATACTGATCAGCGAAAGATAAACACTGGTATGTTATCAGTACTGTTTTGGTTACAAATCTAAACCACAGCATCATATCAGCTGCTATGAAGAAAATTAA
>VZTV01090993.1:3242-13276 GCA_013400875.1 Anhinga rufa | reverse complement strand
AATATATATTCAAAAAGGTGTAGTACAATGAATATATATAGAATAAACTTGCATTGTTATGCTTAGAGGATAACCTAACAACCTAAGTAGGTCTGCGTTGTTATAAACTGGTATTAAATGGGAGTTGTGCAGAAAATGTCCTGCAAGCTACAGTGGTAATGAAGCACCACTTGACTGTAATTTTATTTTTCATAACAAAAGGCTTTTTTATTTGTTTAGAATTTGATAAGGGAAAATATTGTACTTTATAAATTCATTGTATTGTTTCTGAAACATACTTTTGCAGTGGGGAGGGAAGATGAATTTTTAAAGCGCTGCCTGATTTCCGTATGGGACACATGCAAAAGAGCAGTTTCATGTTGTGCAGTGGGTTTGGAGCTGTTACACAGGGAGGAGTCTTTTCTGGAAAGCTTAGCTGCCACGTGAGCCTTCGCTGGAGCGGGCTGTCCTGCCTCTCTGCTCCTTTTGTGGCCTGCAACATGGATCCGGCTGGTGTAGAGAACTCAGCAGGTAATTCTGCACTTTGCTAGAAATACTGAATTAGCTCACTGTTAAATGTCATCTGCAAAAATTGCTGATGCTTGACATGACCTCTAGAGAAAGCTGCTTTCCAGAGGGGAGAAGACATTCAGGGACTTGAGAGAACTTGGCAACAGGAATGAGCTTGGGGTGAAGAAATTAATGTCTCTAGTCCTTCGATTTACAGCTACCATGACACTTGCTAAAATCTTTGAGAAAAGTCTGTTTCTGCATAAAAATTATTCCTGTCAAGTTGAGCATTTTTATTAGGACTTTAAGTACAGAATAAATCACATAAATATGATATAAATAGTGGCATGTATATATCTCCATTTTCAACAAAGATATGCCACTATTGTAAAGCAGAAGTAGGAGACATTTGTGGTTATCCTTATTCAGGGAACAAGTTAAACATTTGCACTTACTTAAGTGCCTCCCAAGTCAGGGATATATTTCTTGTGCTGTCTCGAATAAGGATGACTTTTTGTTTTAGCACCATGATGAGAAAGCTAACCAACCTGATTGTCAGCTGTGGTTTCCTCTCTAACACCTCAAGACCACACTAGAAGAGCCCTAGTAATGTCTGACCATCACACTGCATTTGTAAAGACTACTAGGAGAGTCATCTTCTCTCATCCAGGATGATGGCTATTCTGTGGTGACTTTAAAAATGTCAGTGCACAACTTTGCTCTTTGTTGTGTGTTCTGTTACCTGATGTTTATTCTGGTCTATTATTCTGTAGTTTATTTAACAGGCAAGTTCTGAATTTTTGGTACAGGGAGTTTTTGGTACAGCTAAACTTCAGATTTTTACCTTTCTTATATGAAAAGATTTAGAGAATTTTTTTCTGGTAGTTCTGGAAGTATTTCCTGGCAGAGTAGTTATTTGCATGACAAGAACCCTCTAGTAAGACTTTTGGGGTAATATTAATAATCAGTAGATATTTTGAAAAAATATTCCCTGTAGCATTTTATTCATCTTTGCAGTGTTTACCTCTAAATACAGATGCTTATGCAGGAAAGGGAACTGCTAAATGATTTCTTTTGTGCCAATGTTGTCAAAAGCATTTCCCAGTTTGACTGAGACTGTGGGAGTTGAGAGCAGAAAAGAGGCAGAAATTCTTTTCTGCTCTAATGCAGAGGTCAGTAGAGTTAAGCTACCATTAAATTTGGGGCAGATATTTTAATGAATTCCAGAAATACAGCAGTTGAATAGAAATAATGGGAATACAGAGATCTTATTTCTTATTTCCTTTGAATTAGAGCATCACTGCTTGAGGCCAAGCAGTTAACAGCGAACAGGCAAGCTGAAAGAGAGAGAGTTTTATTGAGATAAATCTTTTGTGAAGAAGAAATATTTCTAAATGAAGGATAATTGTTTCAAGGATATGCTGTATAAATTTGTGTTTATGAAATTAAACTTTCCCTTCATTTTAATTTCTTTGCATTTGTTTGTGCTTTGCAGAAAACCAGTAAGCAGGTTTGGGAATGCTAGGGGTGAGAGCATATCTGTAGCTTGTTCTTCCAAGCATTTTGTAAATTAAAGCTAAGAAATCATAAAATAAAAGTAAATTAACATGATAAACCAATCCTGTTTATCAAATGATATATCCTTTGGCTTGTAGAAGTAAAACATGTCTTTAAATACTGAGAGAAGAAAACATGCACATGTTGAATATCTTTTTTTATTTCTTTGCTATTCTTTTTATTATGGTTGATTTATTATATACCACCATCTCCCATGTATAAAGAATAGGAAATCCTGTCAGGAGAGGGTAGCTGAATCAAGCAAAATTGTGAAAGTAGTTTGTATTTCAGTCCCATGAAAATGCTCTTCCTCACCGGGTGGCACAGTCAGCTACTCCACAAAGAACCCAAAGTGGAATAATCTGATCGACAGCCATATTGGATGTTTCTCTGGCACAAATGAGTAGAGCTCCATGTGCTGTGCTAATAAAACTTCATCAGTTCAGATCAGCTGAGGTTATTAATTTATTGTGGAAACACTGATGACATCATTTATAGATTCTGTGTATAAACCTGAAGATTACTGTTTGTTTAAATAAAGTTTTTGGCATCAAGGATATTAAGGAAAGTTCTTTATGAACAATGTTGTTTCACAATAAGGGCATTTAACAGTTTGTGAACTGGTCAGTTGAATAAGTAAAAGGCACAGAAATTTGTTTTTACAGTTACAGTTGTAATGAGAAGTATTGATTTTTCTCTTAATACGAATGTGTTTAATGACCTTTCTAATGACATCTGTCACTACTGTTCCTTCTCAAATTCTACTGGCATTTGCCCTTAAGTAAAGGTTTTTAATTGCTTATTGTATTGTTATAATGATAGTTAATATTCTTTTTGAAGTAGTATGAGGGCCTAAAGACTTATTCTGTTAAAAAATAAAATTGTGTTTTAGAAGCTGTCCATTTTTTGGTCTTCAGAAAATAGTTCCTTGAGTGCTACATGTGAAATTAGTTTTTCATTGTCAGTTCTTGCTAGTTGATATTAAATAGAGTTTGTGGAATTTAAAGTAGAAGGGTTTACAAAGATGCTTTCTGACAATATCCCTCTCAAGAGTTTTCTTTTCCTTCATCTTTTAATGGTACTATATGGAGGAAGGATATATGAATTAACTAAAACATTGATGTACCATAACTCACTAAAAACATATACCTATAGTTCAAAAAAAGGTTTAATTGTTTCTCTGTGGTGAATTTTCTTTCAGAAGTAAGATAGAGCTTGTCTTGAAAAACTCTTTTTTTTTTACCACTGCTTATCTTCTTCTATTGCTTTAGATGCTCTAAAATTTGGCTATTGAACACCAACCATTTAAAGTTGTCACCAAGCGGCAAAGCTTTTGGTTTGCTTGTAGAATTGTTATTGATGTAATAAAGATTAGGGGTAAGAGTCAAAGAAAGTGGCTGCAACACTGCTAAATGGTTTTACTCTCACTTGCAAACACTTAATTTTGTCCTCTAGTGTCAGGGGACAAGTGAGCACAAGTGATTTGCAGGACATGACTATTTTCAGAAGCTGCGATAAATTGATGTTAACAAAGATTATACCTGATATTTTTGATCTGCATTACAGGTAGCAATGTTACCTAGTTGATCTGGTCTAATTCTGGTGCAAAAGAGGAACACTCACCTACTTCTGAGTGCTCCAAACAGGCATGCTGTGATGTCATGCTCAGACCTACCACCCTAAGAGGCGGTACTTCAGGTTGCCATAACAACATCAGCCAGTCATTGTCTGACACTACAACATTATTGCAGGAGCTTTGAGGGAGTATTAACCAAAATATAGTCACCATATATTTTGACTGGTTTGCTGGTTAAGAATGTCTGTGCTGCATACTCAGATGATGCATCTACAGCATATTTTCTCTGTACACATATGATTGGAATGACCACATTTTTCTGAAACTCTTTGGCATATCTATACAATATTTTTTAAGTAGCGCATTAGAGTATATGTGGCAAAACCCAATATGCATTAGTGTAAAGGTACTCATATTTACTTAATTTTTACATTAAAAATGAGTAAAGATAATGATTCAGAAGAGCTGAGCATGTACCGTGGTATATAATAGAAAAAGTTTCATCTGAGTAGTCCTTTACATATAGCATGAAGAGATCAGAATCAGGTTTTCTCCCCTTATTGTATAGCCCATTCTGTAAAAATCCAAACTAGTAGCTTGACATTCTTGTTTTAACAACTAAAATGCACATGCAATATAGGTGAAAACAGGCTATTTAGTTAATTGAATGAGAGATTGTGGTACACATAACAAAATAAGCCAGATTCCTTTAACCAGGTTTCATAGAGTGTCTGAAACAGAGGATGCAAGCTTGCCAATAGCAGGAGCTAATGCTTCAATACCTTTCATTTTGTACTCTGAAAAGGAAACCTCTTCTTAAGCTCATTCATTTTCCAGAGGGAATATTGAATGCTGTGGCATATTGTCAGAGCTGCTTTATTGTCACCATTTACAAAGGTCACCTGAATTAATTGACTTCTTACCCTACCTATTGTTAAGCTACCCGTTTCCTGACATTTATGGAAAGGTGGCAGGCTTACAGCCATTGGCTATCTGTTGATGGTTGTTTCACAATGTTTGTTTCTCAAAACACACTAACTCTAAAATTACAAGCAAATAATTGCATTGCTGCAAAGGAACAGATTCTTAATGATGTTCTCCAACATATACAAGGGTGAGGGGGTGGGGGGAGAAAAAGGGGTAGGAGAAATAATCTAAATACTGAGCTGTTCTTAATACAGATGTAGTATTCTAAAAAGCAAACAAAAGCATGCAGGAAGATTTAGGTTGTATTTTTTTCACTTTGAAGCACACATTAGATAGCTAACCTGTCTTTTTCATGGTGTAAAGTAAAATCTCTCTCTGGCTTTCACTGAGGCATGAATTGCAGATCCATGCTGATGGACTTTACTGAATGTTTTTTCATCTGAAGGGATACTGAGGTACTCTTACACTGCATGAAAGAAATGACATACACATGCATAAACACAAACACAGTAGGCAACAATAGTGCTAGCATGGAATTTTATGTAGAATAAATTGGTTAAATAGAAAATCACTGTCTTTTTTCTAGCCCACTGCATTTACTGCCCCCCTTATCCCCCTATGTTGGGTTCTTCTGTTTCTGCACAACAGTGCTGGGCAGAAACTCCAACTAGACATGCGAAGCTAAAGACATGGAAAGCAAAGACAAACAGTTCTAGCCTTCCTATACTAAAAGAGGCAAAGCTTTTATAGTGATGGATTTGAACAGTCTTCTTACATGAAAATATACTTTAGAGGCACCCTGCTGCAATCCTGTTAATCACCAAAGAAGATTAGAACTCTTCTGCTTAATGTGATCCTTTTTACCTAATGTGTCTGTTCCAGATGCATCAGTAATCAGACATTCACACTGTCCCTTCTGACTGGAAAGGGGACGTTTTTAAGCGAAGTCATTTGCCACAATCCTTAAGATGTAGCCTGGCAGAAATTCAATAACTGTTTGTGATATGCTCATTCAGCCTCGCTGCTCAGTGGTTTTTAGGTCCTGATATAAACAACATTTCCCTTAATCCTAGCACTGGAGAGAAGAAAGGAGGCTGTCCTGTGTCTTGTTTTATTGGTTTCAAAACACAGAGCAACTGTGTGATTTGATTTTGCATCTGAAACATCAGGGGAAATGTTCTCCCTTTATAATTTTTTATCCTTTGATGTTCTTTCAAGCTAAAAAATGCACAAACCTGATATTCTTGCAAGCATATTTAGATTGTCTCAGGCACAAAAAGCAAATTGCATTTGCATTTCCGTTCAGAAAGTAAAATGTGAAAATACACTAATAACATAACTTTACAAAAAGAAGAAAGGGGAAAGAGTTTACACATTAAAATCAAAGTCAGTATAAAATTGAAAATAAAGAGGAACTTACCCTATGATAAGAGTAGCTTTAGATCTGGACGAGTTCTTGCATCTCGGTAATTTTGATTCCTTAGTTCAGGTAGCCACATACTTGTATTAAAGCCAGAGTCTGAATAGATGTGCATACGTGTGTGTGTGTGTGTGTGAGTTGGTGTGCATGCATGTGTCTAACAGTATATAATACAAAGATGTATCTATTGATATCCTACAACATGAGAGACTCTCTGTGCTGCCAGCTGAGATCCCTTACGTTTGCCAGAGCGCTGTTGCTGCCTGGCTGGCTGAGGCTCGCAATCCAGTGGAGAGAGGCGGGGGGTAAAGAGAGAGAGAGAGATGCTCGCTAGCTCTTCTTATTTCTCCTTGTTTCCATGGTGGTTAGTGGTGCATCGTTCACCCGCTCAGTTGTCACACTGACATGGTGCTGCCCGCTCAGCGGTCATTAATAACTGAGCCCCTTCCACTCCCCAGAGAGGAGCCAATGCTTCGGCGTGCCCAGATGCCGCGTAGTACGCGCGGCTGCGCCAGCCTGGTTGGCCGTGGGAAGCTGTCTGTTACGTGACACTGCTGCTTCGGGTACGGATACACGAAACAAGCCTTTGCATGCTTCCAGAGATCTCTTCCGATTTGTGGGAGTTACAGGGCATGTTTTGTGTTTGTACAGAACAGCTCGGGAGGTTTAAATCCCTGGGTTTTTTTCTTTTAAAAGCTATATAAGGATGTTATCTGTGTTCAGAACAACTGATTAGACATCACTGAAGTTCTGCAAAGGCTGCTGTAGTTCAGAGGATACTGCATGTTGAAACCATTCAGGAAAAATGCTCATGTGTCTTATCCCCACCTCCCAGTTTTGCTGCTTTTTTTTTAGTTTAAGAAAGTAAAGGATTTTTCATACTCCTTTTCCAAATTTTATAAAATATTAAATTTTATTACATACATTTTTCAGTAGAAAGTAAGAGCAGAAAAATATCATTCTGAGAAATAAAAGTTCAGAATAAACTGAGGAAGGGGTTGGTTAAATTAAGTCAATTTCTTTCAATCTCTGTCTACTTGACTCTCTCTTTTGTGGCCATCTAATTATATAAACAAAAGGCTGCACAGATTTTTCCTTCCCTTCCTTTCTTCTCCCTTTTTTTCTCCCTTCTCCCTTTGTGCCATACTCTCTGGTGATGAATTTTATTTTTTCCTATTTGTTCTCTATCTATGAACAAAGGGCATACAAACTATGAAGGTTTTATAAATTGAAAAATAATTCACAACCTTTTTTTCAATTTAAGGGAAGTATACACTGAAATATATCATCTCTTCTAGATAGATGACACAATAAATGAGATAGTTGTTGTTAGAAGAAGGCTTTCTTTTAAATATACATACTGTTTTATATAAAGAAGATATTTATAAAAATAGAAGATGAACAATAGTGAAATACAAAGAGTTGGTTATCAACAGGTCAAAAGGAAGAAAATGTTGGATATCTTGCATGAATTCAGTACGACAGCCCTGACTGAAGCAGGCCACCCTCTAGTGGATTAAAGTGAAATGTGGTTCTGATTTTACACTCTTCTGCTTTGTTTGAAGAAAGGCTCACAGTCCTGTCTAATAATAGCATGAAAAATTGCTGAAGATTAGCAAACAATGTAAGTTAATATACTTCTTGCAACAGCAAGAGCATCAGAATTCTATCATAAAATGGTTACTATTTTATGAATGCTATATATCATTTTGATTCATTTTGAGTCTGAGATTGCGGACTGCATTATTTTTGTTTTCTGTAAGAAAATGATTTTGCACTTCATGAAATCACTTATTATAAAAAATGAATTAAAGTTAATGGCAGCTTCTTGAATAAATTTCATTTTGTTATAATTGGTTAGGACAAATTTGCAAAACCAGTCCTGTTTGAGTCACTGAAACTTACATTGTTGTGGCTGTAATAAAGCAGTTTTTTCCCCTTCTGCCTCAAATTTTTGAATCCTCTTTTAAGTTAAGCACAGGGAGCAATGTTTTAAATTTTTTAAATATGTCTGCTGTTCAATTTTCATACAACTAAGTAGGACTGCCTCATATATGAAATAATGGCATTTAAATGACAGACTGCAAATATGTGAAATACTCTAGGGTAGGAGGAGGGCCAAGTGGCCCTTCCATTTTCTCCCATTCTCTTATGGGCATTACATTTTTTTTTCTAATGTGAGTTAAAGAGGTATAACAAAAACAGTTGGGGCTGACCCATCTTTGGTTACTTTTCAGGTCTTCTGGCCTCGGGTTGGGACAGGGAACACCTCAGGCCAGAAAGATGCCGCATCACCTTTCTGTAGCCTCAGGGCTCATTGGTGAAACCTTGTCTCTCCTTGGGCCCCACGAGGTGGCTCTTGGAGCCTCGGATAGTACTTACTGTTCACCAGCATGAGATGCAAATACAAACCATTGTAAATTTCCCAAAGTGAACCTATGAGCCTTCCCTGCTGCCCAACATAATGGCACTTGCCTGATGGAGAGTGCTCAGGATGTTTAAGAAAGCACAACCAAAAGCCAGAAAAGTAATACTGCTAGCCCCCCGAGGAAAAATGGAAATCCTTCCTGATACCAGCCATGCAGTTAGTCGCAAACTACTCCCCCAAAAAGGATGTAAACCTGTGCTACAGGGGTGGAACAGTGGGTGGAATAAAAGAAGAAAATTTCAAGAATTTTGGGCAAAATTAAAAATAGAAAAACGCTCTGCTAAAGCCACTGTTATTTCTCTTATCTCAACCAATAGAGAAACAAGATCTGGATAAAAGAGAATAGGTAGGCGTTACCATTGCCCTACATGAAAGCTTTCTTGGGTTTTGCCCCTAACTTCACGTACTCACTGTTCATTCAAAATCTGGCTTTCTAGTTAACATGAGAACCACGCAAAAATGTATTCGATGATTTGACATGTGAAATTAAGATTATAGAAGTGCTTCATTTTGGTTGATTGGTATGGACTGTGTCATTAGCAGGCTAAATAATTAAATCAGCTAAAGTATACTTGCATAAAAAAAGTGAGTTCTTATGATAGACTTTATATGCAATTAAAGTACCTCCTTGATAGACATACATTTACATATTAGTTAAAATGTTATTATATCATAATAAAGTTCTGTTTCATAAAAAAGTGGAATAATTGAATTTGTTAATTTAGCTAATGCTAAAGAATATTTTTTTTCAAACTGTCTGCAGGAGAAAAATATCTTTTAAAACCAATACAATTATGATGATTAAGGTTCATTAAGTTATTTTCCTGCTGATTTCACTGTGATGCTTGGTGGTTTTAAAATAGCAATTGTAATCTATTTCACCAGAATTATATATATAGTTTATTAGGTTATAGGGTAGAAAAAAAAATCTCAGACTGATAGAGAAATGATGAAAATAATGTAGGCTAACTCCAGGTATTTATTTAGTATACATTTTATCTGATTACTGAGTGTACATTAAAATAAACTAAGTAATTATTTGCTTGTAATGGACAATTAATATGATACCATAGTTATTAAAATACAGCAGTTCTGTGCCTGCATTTTTCTCAAAATTGGAAGAGGATTTAAAAACTTTCCTTTTTTTCATTACATAGAAAGGCGGAGCATCCTTGGGCTTTAGTATCCTGTATGTTGTGGTTTAGGGAGTTAACCATGACCATTTCTAGTATTTCTAGGCTCTGAGAATACAAGTGTGTTTAGAATGCAGCAAGTACAGTTAAAAACTGAAATAAATACCATGCAGTTAAAGGAAAAAACTTCATGGTTTAACCCCAAACACCATGCAGCCACTCGCTCACTCCCCCTACCCCAGTAGGATGGGGGAGAGAATCAAAAGGGCAAAAGGAAGGAAACTTGTGGGTTAAGATAAGAACAGTTTAAATAGTAAAGTCAAATATACTACTAATAATAATGTAATTAATGAAAAGGAAAACAATGAGAGAGAGAGAGGGAAGTGAAACCCAGGGAAAAAAAACAAGTGATGAAACCGCTCACTACCCGCTGACTGACACCCTGCCAGTCCCCAAGCTGCAATAGCTGCCCCCCTGGCCAACTTCCCCCAGGTTATATACTGA
>VZTV01090991.1:20800-33550 GCA_013400875.1 Anhinga rufa | reverse complement strand
ACATTTGGAGTGCTATTTTTTTTTTTGCTGTTGCACTGATAAATTAGTGTGCAATGCTGCTCCTTTTCTATTTTCTTACACTGCTTCTTTGCTATTCTTAGCAACTAAGGCTATTTCTGTAATGACTAGCTTTGGGAAACCGAGTTGTTTTCTCCCTGCCTATGAAATCAAGTCTGGCTGCACTGACCCAAGACCAGCAAGCACAAGTCTACCAGTCGGACAAGAAAAGCAGTGGCTGCTTTCCGCAGCTACCTATCCTAGTCAAAGATTTGCCTCAGTAGCAAAATGAGCTGGGGTGAGAGTAGCTTTGGTCTCCAGTTACAAGCCTTCCTGTACACTGTTGTTTCAGGTCACTGCAGAAGCTAACGTTTTATGGGGTTTTAGTCAGCTCAAGGAATTCAGCTTTTGCAAGGAGTGGTCTTTTCACTAGCTCCTTGTGTATACTATCTATGTGGCTTGACTCTCGTAGCTCATGCTCGGACAGTCTGCTGACCTCTAATCTTTTCTCATTATAGCAGTGTTGTACATTGCCCTGTTGGTGTTTACTACTAAATTACCCATTATTTCAACATAAAACCTTCAGGCCTCAATCGGCAGTGGCAAGCTGAGGAAGCCAGAGCTGGGGGAAGGTCTGAAGGGTCTGATGCAGTGCTCTAGCCTGTTTGGTAAAATAAAAAAAAAGAGTGGTGTTAGTTAATGGCACACCAGGCTTCTCCAATGTGAGCTCACCTCATAAAGAGGCCCCGTATTGTGGTTTTCTGCTTTATTGTTAGCAAAAGGACAGTAAAACTTTACAAGCTGATGCCAAGGCCTCCTTGTACCGTATTGCAGCACACCAGATTGCTGCTTTCAGCCATGAGAATTGCATTGAGCAGTTCTGCAGGAGCATGGTTGTGGGGAGCCTGAATTTGTGCATCCAGTATAAATTTACTAATTACTAGAAAATTATTTGTATCTTTCTAGTGCTGAATGTGCGTGAACAGATACATGAAAATCTGCCAGTTTAAGGCAAGTGAAGGGTGTCCAGTGAAAGATGACCTCCTCACCTAGCTATTTGGAGTTCTCTTTATTACTTCTGCACTCTGGTAATGACCATTCTGGTGGCTGACCTGTCTGCTAGAGACTGAGGTTTTCCTTCAGATTGCACAGTGAGATAGAGGTGGAAGCATGGAAGCGGGGAGGTGTCCACAATGAATGTAGCTTAAGAGAGTCAAGATAGCATTGCCTTGAGTAGATGGGCAGAAGTAGCAAGATGAGTGGTGCTTTCCTAGGTATAAACCTAGGAGGAGTTAGTTATGGTTGGCAGAATACACTGCATTTTGATTCATTTCATTTTCATTCAAAGCAGTGTAGGACAGCTCTCGTCTTATGGGAAGACCCACTGAACAGCTCAGATGGTGAGATGTTCCAGCCTCTTCAGTGAGCCCAGGTGTCGTAGAGTTGCAGATGAATTCTAAAGGTGGGGGAGAAATCTCCTGATTGCTTGGCAGTGTTTCCTCATGTGGTGGCTCCCACCACCCCTGCTCAGCTATAATGCAGCTGTAAAATGTGGGGAGACATTTACAGGGCTCCTGGGAAAGGAGGAGTTTGGTTTGACTCTGGCAGGAGTCCCTGTTCCCACACAGGTGGCTGCAGGAAATTTTTGATTCTGGTTCATGCTGTGCATCCCTTGTGACATCCAACATCTGGGAACTGCTGGAGGCTGAACTCAGAGGAGGGCCAGATCTCCAGCTCACATGGGCAAACCCAGCTGCTAGCCACCGCCCAGGGGGGGAAAGCTTATATCAAGTATTTTTGTCCTTTATAACCCACACATTCTTTATTCATTTTTTTTTTCTTTCAAAGAAAATGCAAAGTTGTTTATACAAATCTCTTTAAAGAGGCCCTTTCTGTACAGGAAATGGAAGGCTTGGTGTTCTGCTTTTTAATACAAAATGACTTAGTTTTGTCCTTTCCTAATTTCTTGTTGGGCTTTGGGGCAACTGCAGTTACACAAGACCTCGAAGGATTGCTTTATCTCCATCAGAAGGATGAGTAAGTGCTGAAGAGGTGTAGTGTTAAAGGGATTATATACTGAGAACGAACCAAGTGTGTGCACTACCGGCTTGTAATGTGCCTCTGCTCATACAGGCTGTTCTTCCCCGTTCTCAGGTTGGGGGTGGGAGTGGATCACGGTAACCACTTGCTCTTCAAAAATGTTTTAGTTAGCTGTTCAGCATACTCAGAAGTCTCCCTGCTGAAGGCAGAAGCAGAAAGGACAACTAATATTAGTACTATTAGGGGTCTAAAGCTTTTAATGCAAAGAAGCTTTCAACCCTTTTTGTCGCTGCCTGGTAACTAATTCATTCTGCAGTCCTTATGCTACATCTTTTCCTCTTGGCACTGAAGTTGGGAGCAGCTTATATTCTGTTGCTAAAGCTTTCCCCTCGGTAACTGAATAAGGATAAGTAAGAGAATCGTGGCTACTCAAAATCAGCAGCTGCAATCCTTACAAAAGAGCCCTGGTGTTAAATACCTTGTCAGGACACTAATTCCCACGGCGTTTCTGTGCAGTTACCTGTTGGCTGTACCTGTGGTAATATAAGCTAGAAATAATTTTGTCAGTTACTGCTGGCAACAGGATACAAAATAGATTTTTAGTTATCTAAAATATCGGCATCTCTGGATTTAAAGAATAAATACATTGTAATGAGTTCTCCAGGAGCTACAGTCAGTCTTACTCCCTCCCCCCAGCCCCCCCCATTGTAAAATTCAGTGGCAAGTGAATATAAAAGGTAGGCATACTGCCTATGATGAGAAATTTTGGAAGCTGTATAATGAGCATTTCTAGACCAGTAATTAGCATACCTGCTAACTCAGAGAAAATGAAATTATTGATAGAAGGGAGGAATCAATTTTAGATTGAGGTCTTTAATTAGAAAAGAGTTGTGGAGCTTGGTGCTGGTCAGTAGAAAGTGGTTAATCCAGATCTGTGGGGAGTGGTTGAGTTTGCACTGGTTAGAGTGAAGGCTGAAGGGTTTTATCAGCGTTAGGTCTCTGAGGAAATCTGGATTTTTTTTTAACTTTCTCTCCATGTTTACATGTAGTTCTCCAGGCCCAGTGGGCTGAAAATCATTACTATAGATTTCTTCTGAGCTGGGAAATAGTTATTTTCAGTGCGGTAGTCTGTGTAGTACTCATGGCTTATGGTTTTGGAGGGGTCTGCAGTTCTCAAGGTGGGCAGATTTCACACCTGAAGATTCTCTTTTCTGAACTGAAAACCATGCACGATGAATGGAAAGTCTTTGCACTCAAAGCATGTGTTGAAGAACCACGTGCTATATAACACGCCGCCTTGTACGCAGCAGTGGTCAGATCAGCTGCTAGGATAAGCTTTTAACTGGCTTCTGCTCGTGAGCTACCTCTTGCTGTGTTTCCCCATGCTGGGAATCTGAAGCTGGAGACTGAAGGTGACTAATGTTTCTCTCTTCTGCTTCTTGTTCCTCCCACCCATAGCACTGATGCAGGCGATAGCCCCGTGGGCACAACGGCCACTACAAACCTGGAGCAGCCGCAGGTCATTCCATCGCAGGGTGACCTTCTGGGTGACCTTCTTAACCTGGACCTGGGACCCCCAGTGAATGTTCCCCAAGTGTCCTCCATGCAGATGGGTGCTGTGGACCTCCTGGGAGGAGGGCTGGACAGCTTGGTAAGCGGCATTCTCTTTAGCTGATGCAAAATAATTGGAGCTGTGCTTATCTCTGCAAAGCCTTGATCATTTGTGCTTGTAATGCTTGGATCACTGAGCTCCCAGTGCTGAGTCCTAAAACTCCAAGAGGATTTAACCAGTGCTATTATACCAACTTTCAGCAGGTTTTTCCTGCTATAAAAGGAATGTTGCTGCATGCTGTAGAATCCCCATGGTCAGCAGATATATTTGTTCCATGCTTTTTATGTCTGTAGAAGAAAACCAAAAAGTTGTTTTAAGGATGTAAAGTGTCCCACTGCTTTAATTGATTCAGGCTCCCTTTCAAGAGGCCTTTGTTCCACCTGATTCCCAAACCTACTGGATTTCAGTGCAAAACTCTCAGGGTTGCAGGCCATAGCCCTGTGTCATCCTATTTGTATATTCTCCAGAGTATGACATGGTTTAATATAGGTGACATTTTAATTGCAGTTAGGTCAAGAGGGAAGCACTCTGTGTAGTCCTCCCCTTGCCACAGCTGCTCATGGGGAGGTAATCTACTACTAACAGGGTCAGGCTCCAGAGTATGAGTAAGCACACATTGCTTCTGCCGTGGGGTGTGAGCTGGGAACGACTTGCAATGAGGGAATCACTTAGCAAGGAGAACACGGCAGTGGAGAGGAGCTCGGTGCTGTGGCCTTACTCTGGTGGCAGCCAGGCATGGAGAAGTGGTGAATGTCATCATCAGCCTGGGAGTTGTTCCCATGGGGTGGAGCACAGCACACAGATCCCATACACCCTGGTGACTTGCCTACAGGGGTAAGCAGCAGTCTAGGTATATTTGTATCATGTAACCTGAGTAAGACTACCCCAGTGCACATAGTTGGGTGTTTTTCAGACCTACAGTGGATTTGTCTTGCTTTGGTTTGAGGTTTGGCTTGTAGTAAACTGGATTGGGTTATCTGTGGGCCTGGTTTATGTTTAGGCAGCTGGATGAACCCCAATGCAACAAACCCTTATTTGTCAAAGATATTTGGATTTAAGCTGCTGTAATCTTATTTAAAGCAGACATTGACCACATTTCCAGTGCTTCGTGAGCTAATGAACTGGAAACAACCTAACCCTTAATGGCATTGGTGTTCACAGGGGTCAGATGTGCTTTGCCTTTGTGCCATCTAAACAGCAGTTTGCTTATTTAGCAGGGAGACTTGCTTTTATGCTGGGGAGATAGGGGAATGGGAAATGGTTTAAGCTGGAGTTGCTGAGAAAGCAGACAGTGGGCCCAGAGCAGCGGCCTTTGTCCTGCATTGCAAGATGTGCCACTAAGAGATGGATTTTTAATTGTGTTAAGGCATTGCAGAAAATGGTGTTATCTGTAGCAGCTGAAAATGGTTAGGAGTTAAATTCCTCTGTCTATACTGTCTTCCAGACCACTTATAGTAACCCTTTGTTTTTCATTAGTGTCAGAGGCAAATAAATGGGCACACAGCAGGAGAACTAAAACTTGGTAAAGAGTTGTCTCACAGTTGGCATTAATGGGCTTAATTTAGTGACCTGCATTGGCAGTAGAGCTGTTAGTTGATATGGTAGTAGGCTTTTACTTAATATTTTTCTCAAGCCTTAAGTAAATCCATGGGGCTGTGGAGTGTGATCTAACAAAGTAATCATGTCAGGATGGGGAGTAGCTGTGCCTCAGGCTGTGTGGGCCAGCACTGTCTCAGCTGAGTTACTAGATGGGCTGAGCACTAAAAAAATATCGGAATGGTAGTGGGGATTTTTTTCCCCTTGGAATGCTTTCTATTGAAGTGCTGTTGAAATGTCCTGTCTTCTGATACCTCCATGTATAAGTGAATCTTTTCCTGGTAAATCTCTGTATTTCTCTGGCTTTTCTTTCCCTAATAAGTCTAATTAGTGTGTGAGTGAATGTGATCTGTATTTTTGTTTATTGTTGTGGGCATGTGTTTAACAAGTATCAAGCTGAGTTAACCCTAACCTGGTATTAGCTAAATTGCTAGGCAGTGTCTCTTGGCTGCATGGCTAGCCAAGGGGATTGGCATTTGGGTCTTAGGCTAATATTAAACCACATTTGTGCAGTGCCAGAAATAGCCTCAAACTGCAGGTATGCACATGCCTGATTTTCTGTACATGCTGAGGGGGTGAGATGCATGCCAAGGTACTCCCTTGAAGAAGGGCTGAGCTCTGCATTCTTCACCAGGGATCAAAAATGGCTGGGACCCAAGGATGGTGGTCACTTGGGCTGCTTGTGCAATCAATTAGTGGGGTTGGAGACTGAAATAAAAACCTTCTTCCTCTGTCCTTATCAGTGGTCTGCCTATCGGTGTATCAGTAGGCATTCTTGCTGTGAGTGTAGCAATCCCTTCATCTTTCTCCTCCAGATACCTTGTAGGCACACTTTATGTTATATTGCTGCCTGATTCATTCCTCTTTGAAGTTCCCCTATCAATTACTCCTAAAGTCTTTTTTTAATGTATTTCTTCCCCTGCTTTGTTGGTAAGACTGAGGCTCCCATACTCTTGCATGAAGCATGGAGCGGTGTGAGCAGTCCCTCTCTCCTCCTCAAACCAGACAGAGTTTACTTCACTTGGGGCCCTGCGCTACCAGCAAATAACCCTGTTTGGTTGTGAATGCCGAGGCAGCTATCTTCCTCTGTGTGCCGCTTTGGTTTTCCTTTTCCCATCCCTCCTGTTGTCTTAAGAGTCTAAGGAAGAGTACTGGAACAAAGTATGTATGATTGGGGTCTGATCTGAGGAAGGATTGAATATGCATTTTCCCAACAGGAATTTGTCTAGTATAATATTTTTAAGGCTCCCAGTGATGGAGTTTCTACCATCTCCACTGTTGATCCCTGTTTTCTGCTCATCACTAGCAGATCCTTTTTGGATCTCAGGTGACCTGAGAGGAGACAGGGGAACATGAGATATTCGAATGCAGTGTATTCTCCGCATTGTGCATCTGGCATTCTCTGTCAGCCTGAGCGGGGACCTAAGTTGCTCTACTGCCAGAGTAGAGCAACCCCAAACCACACTTCCATTTTCTAAGCAACTGTAAAAGCCTAAATAAGCCTCTCAGTTACAGTGGAAGAAAATGGTTTGGGATGTGTTTGAGTTGATGTGTGAAATCATGGTCTGTTGCTGTGATGGTGAGATTGCGTCAGTACTGTGAGTGTCTCAGAGGCAGCTGAAGGTCTGGAAAAGGCTGCTGGCAGGATCTCAGACAGTTTGTCACATGTTGATCCCCTTGGATACTTGTTGTAGCTCTTGTGTATTTGATAATGCCTCTTTTCTTTGGAGAGGGTGTCTACCTTCAGAGAGATACTCTTGCAGTGAAAGTCCCAACAGGACTAACACAAAAAGGTCAACAGCAGCATTAGCTTCCATGGCAAATGTCATTCTGCACTTCCATTTCTTAAACTGTGGGGATTTTTGTCTTCTAGGTATTTAAATAGAGACTGCATGGTGTAAAACTGGATAAACACCAAATTAATATTGTTCATTTGAATTTTCTTCAGCACTGCTAGATATTTATCCCCATGACCAGTGAGACTCCAGCTGCTTGATAAGTTAATCTCTTCAGTGAGTAACTCTTATTTTATCTCCATAGCAAGTCCTGTAATTGGTATTAAACATAACATGCATATTGTGCATGCACAGATGCTGAGCATGTGTTAAAAAATAAAAAAGAGAAAAAGGGCCTTTAGTACAAGAACAAGATATGCTTTGCTTATAACCAGAGCAGACTGGCTATATGACTTAGGGAGAGCTGTTTTCTAGTGAACAGAGCCAGCACTGAGTCTGTTTCAGGTTGTGCCCCTGTTTGCTACCCTGGGCAGATCTTGTTCTTTTCTGCTTTGCTTTCTCTTCTGTAAAGTGGTGACCAAGCCCACCATTACATAGCCATTTGAAATCTCCAGCTCCACAGTGTGAAGTAGTGATACCAGTCACTAATGCAGGAGAAGCAGAACTTGCTTGGGCAGCAGACTGCTGGGTGCAGAGTTGTGCATGCTGAGAGCTGGAGTTTGATGCTTTATCCCCCTAAAGCCAGCTCTTAAGTGGCTAAACTTCATGCAGATTATAGGCAGCCCTCCAACTCTTGATTTACTGTTGATGCAGCGCTTTGTAAGATGTCTATCCATGCTGTAATGAGCCAGGGTCATTTTGTCTTTAAACATTTTTGTGTGTTCGTTTGCTCTGAATATCCATTGGGCATGAGAGCACCGTGTTGCCTGGCTCGCTGTACAGCTCACTGTGAGCCCGTGCGATTAACAGGAGCAGGGCACTGTGGCCAGGAGCCAAGGAGGCTGGCTTTAAACCTGGGGGTAGAGCAGTAAATCTGTAGGAATGGACAGGCTTGGATTGTCTGTTATGTAAGGATTTTATTTAATACTCTAGCCACTCATCTACAAGTATATTATTGATTCAAGGCTGGCAGCTGGTCAGACTGATTTATATCCTGCATTGTAAAGCTGTTTGATAAACACTGGATAACAGCAGTTTTCTGTTAACACCTGGACTGGTTTGGGCTGTTCCAGGTGGAGCTGTTGCCCCTCTGTGTAATCAGGTTGGATATAGGGGGGTCTCTCTCCTGCATGGTTCAGGGCTGTCCCACCACTGTGCTTGCTCTGAAGTGTGATGGAGGGCTGGGACCTTTAAAAAATAGGAGGCTGGCTTTAAACCTGGCCTGGGCTCTGGGTGCCTGTAGGCTTGGCAGCCTGGGAAGAAACACCTGAGTGTCTGCCTGATAAAGGCTACTTCATTTGCCTTTTCCTGGAACGACAGTGTGAGAGCGTCTATGCTAGGTCAGCCCCAACATCCATTTATACTGTGGTTGTGGTGCTTCCCCAGGGTGCTCCTCCAGCTTCCAACAAGGAGCTGAGCGTCTGCTTTCAGCTAGGCTGTTCTGGTTTGATGAGCTACAAAGGACATCTGTTAGGATTTCTGACAAAGGGCATGTGTCCATTGCTGGAGCAGTACTGATATGGAAAAGGAGCTCTTCTGGTGTGTCATTCATTCATGTCTCATTTAAGGCTCTTGTTGCTGTAACAGTAATAGGACTGCTAAGAGCTTTGTAGAGCTGCTTTTTTACACTTCAGAAAATGAAAATGGTTAGTACTTAGTTTCGTTTGCTGATGGAAATTATTCAGCAAGGTAAAGCATTAGCAGTAAGTGCTACTGAAACTAGTGGCCATGGTATTGGCAGTCCTGTCCTCCACCTGTTCTCCACCACCTTTGACACAGCTGTCCTTGGTTTGGACAGTAGCCCTTCTACTCTGCAAGCCTGGCTTGGCGGCATGAAAACAGACACATAAAGCAGGCAGCAAATGAGGTACTGAAAATGCCTCTGTGTGAGCCACAGCGGAGCCTGCAGTGAGATATCTACAGCCCATCAGGAGGTCAGAAGATGCAGACCATGCATGATCTGCCCTGCAGTTAAGATGTCGCTAACAGGATTAACCCAGATCAAGTGCCCTGCTAGCAACTGAGCTCTCAGCATTTCAGTCAGTCCCATAGCCTGAGTCTTGTTAGGTGAATGCCTTGTGTTCCTTGCTGCTGTGTTACTCAGTGCCTGCTCTCATCTAGCTCCTTGAGTAGTGATGCTTAATTCTTGGTGTGGGGTGCAAGGGAGGGAGCAGTCAGCAATTGTCTCCTGTTAACCCATGAAATGCATAGTTGCTCTGAAACCCCTGGCTATGCTATGGATGCAAGGCAAAGCAGTTGCTGAGCAGTGGTTGTTGCAGCTTCTGTCCCTGGCTCCACCCTCCCTGTTATTTTTTTGGAGCTCCAAATGCCTCACGTCATGTTGCAGAAGTGATTGTAACACCTCCGGATCACATGAACACTTCAGCAGAGTCACTTCATTACAAGCTGCTGTTAAGATGCAAATAAACACTCCTAATGCAGTAACTCCAGCACTGCTGCACTTCATAAGTCAGCATAACTGCTTACTCGGAGCTGAAATAGCAGGGCAAATACTCTTCAACTGCAGAGCAGCTGCAACGCTGTCTGAGCCAACTAATACAAAGTAAGGATGCTGATGCAGCTCGGGAAGAAGTGCTAGTACTGTTTTTGTTGATAGAGGGTCGAGCCCAGCCTCTTCTTTAAACCCATGTGGCTGCTTGAGTGCTGTCCTGGCAGGATGGGTTTGGAGGGAATAAAGGGAATTCCTGTTTGAAGAACTTTGTGCATTTGGTGGCCAAGGCTCCCTGTTGATCCCCTACTCATCTCCTGAAGCAGGCAGCTCTTCGTCCTGGACAGAGGCTCCGTGCTCTTCAGCAAGAGGCAAGCCTGCCAACTTTGGGCTCAGGATCAGGGCTTCTCAGTGCTGCAAGTTCCCAGGCAAAAGTCCTCCTTGGCCATCCCGAGACCAAGTGGCAGCCCTCATCCACCCCACCTTCATAGCGAGTGTTTCAGCCTGGGTAGGGCTGGCAGCTGTACTTGTGATCCTTTCCTCCGTGGGGCTGTTGCCTGCTCCCATGTAAGGCAGGTTCATGTTGTCGTTCTGACAGGAGTCTGTTCCCACCCATGAGATGAATGGAAACGGTTAACTAGAGCTGCCAGCCCTGGGGAATTGTTTCAGCGGCACTTCATGCCTGACTAATATCTGCTTCTTTCCTTCTGCACTCTGCCTGTCACTCCAGATGGGAGAGGACACTCTGTGGGTAATTGGTTCCTGTTCTCTCTGTCTTCCTCCTTCCTTCTTACTCACATCACTGTTACGGTCTCTTCCATAATTTGAGTTTGGACTAAAGTTATATCTTGGGCATCTTGCAGGAGGATTGGGTAAACCAGACCTGTAGTTTTTGAATGGGGAAAGCGTTGGTAATACAGGACTACTGGGCTGCTACAATGGGTAGTGCACCCCGGATCTGGTGTAGAACTGATTGTCTTAGTTCTTTATTAACTTTTCTCCCCTTTAATTACTGTTGAAGTACATATGTTGCAACTTCTCTTTTCACTATATAGGGAGAGGCAGCTCTGCCTGTAGGGACCTGGTGAAGCTGCCAGCTCCTTGGAGCTTGCTCTGCGGCTTTGCAGTACACAGCTGCAGTGCATGGTCCCAAGAGTAGGAGCCAAGAGAGTGGCAGGCTGCTGTGTGCAGACCCCTCCTGTGAGTAAACTGGGGTTTCAGGAGGAGCAGGTCAGAGCCTCCTGGCATTAGAAAGAGATCTTTTCTACTACAAAGCAGAGCTGTTGGGTGCAGTCTAGAAATGTAAGGATTCTCTGAGCCAGTGAGGTTTTTTTCTCTGCCTTGGGGAGGGTGAGAGCTGGAGTCTCGACTCAAGACAAGCAATAAATCCAAATTCTGCTTTTCCCCCAAGACGTGAAAGCTAAGGAAATTGGAAGACTTGCGGATAGCTTGAGGAACCCCAATATGTCATTCCTTCCCTCCTTCACAGTGAGTGCATGCAGATACCAGTGTATGAGTTTCTTCAAGGTTGGATTCCTAGCCTGCAGCTTCTTATGATGAGTAGTAGGAAATGGTAGAATAGTTAACATCTGGCTTGATTATGCAGAATTATTCAGTCAGTCATTTCCATAATACCCTTTGTAAAATGCTTGCTGCTTGATAAACCATTCTTTCTCCTGCTTCAGACAACAGTACCGGAAGTCCTCCACACATACAATAATATCTGGAAATGAACTGGATTCTTTACCTTTTTCTCTTTTCCTCTGGACTTCATTGCCTGCCAGTATAAAGTGCGAAGTTCATCTGCGTTAAGGCTATGAATAGGGATGAGGTGTAACAGCTGCATTTATTACTCCTCAGTGAGCCAGTAACAAGTTGTAAATGATCTAATACATTAATCTAAAACATGGCTTGGCTTAAAGAGCAGTCTGTAGAACAAACCTTTTCTTTGCCAGACTGTTTCAGTGGGGGAGACCTGACAGTATAATAAGTCCTATTTTATAAGCTCAATATTAATTGGATTTGCATCCTCTGGCTGGCTTCCTTTGGTCTGTGATTGATCCTTCTTTTGACTTTGGAATCGCTCACTCCTATCTGTTCTCTCTTAAGTAAGCTAAGAAAAACTGGACTCGTGCACTGCACTGCCATGGGCAGCCAGAGGATGGGTTGCTGTATGAAGAGGTGACTGTTGCAGAAGATGAGGGACCTCCTATAAATTTCTGCCATGACTTCAAGTAGGGATAAACTGAGGCTCATACAGGAAAAAAAAGCTCTTAAGGCTTCTTAACAAAAGGCAAATTGTGTGCGATTTGTACTACTCTAACACCTACTTATGGTAGCTAATATTGCATCAGGTGGCTCCTGTGGGGACAGGGGAGGGAGAGATGGCAGGGGATAGAAGGGGCATCCAGAACAGCACAGGGATTTGTCAAATTTTAGTTTTTTGGGAGGCTAGTTATCATCTAGTAAGTCACTGTCTTGCAACTTTGCTGCTGTTCTTAAGAAAGATAAAATGCCTTATCTGTGCTCTGAGGGAGAGAAGTATGAAGCTTTATGGTATCTCTTGACTAGTGTAAAATACAATGGTTGTGACATCTCCCAGGGAGCAGGCTAGTGGGGACCACAATAAAGTTGAATTTCCAGGTCTTTTGTGCAAAGGGAAAGGCTTGGAGCCTTTTGGTTTTAAGCATATGCACTACTGGAAGCTTCTGCTTTAGCTATATGGTGTGTGTTTTTGATATCTTATTACATCAGCATATGTTTGAATAACATAACTGGAGCCTTTGTTTGCCGAGTTTGTCAAATGCTCTTTTGCATCAAACAACCCCCCCAAATCCTGATCAAATGGAAGAGCAAAGCCATCTACATGGCAAGCTCTGCTGTTCTGGTCTGCCAGTCCAGCCTTTTCCTCATGGGGCTGGCTCCTACCTCACCCCTGCACTTGCTTCATCCTTCATGCACATTGTCGGGGCATGATCCTTGTCTGAATGTGACACACAAAAATCCTGCACTAGGCAAAGAACTACCATGGTCTTCTGAGCAAAAGCCTGGGACACAGATAAACCTAGAGATGTCTCTGTAGTGAATAACGGCTGCAGATCTGTGCTTGTTTCCTCCTGGCTATCAGTCATCTGTTGAATGCTTTATAAATATTCACAGCA
>VZTV01090991.1:0-18850 GCA_013400875.1 Anhinga rufa | reverse complement strand
GGTACAGTATACCTGTAGCCCCCAGGCAGTACACACCAGGACGTGGGAGATCCTTACTCTGTAGAGATCATACCTGCAAAGCCGTGTCTCTGCCTTCCTGGGCCAGCATAAACCCACCAAGCAACCCTGTAAAACCACCAGTCTTCCCTGTCCAAAGGGTTGATTGAAACACCACATCTCAGGTGGGTTCCTGACAGAACTACAGTGAGACTTCAGACCCAGACCTGTCATCAGTATTTCCTATTGCCTGCCTTAGTCATTCTCCTGTTTCTGGGCTGCTGACTGGTGAATCCTATTCTCAAGCACATAATCCTTCCTGCTCACAGTAAAGAAGAGAATTTGGAAGTCTAACTTGAGTGTGACTGTCCCACCTGGAGCTGGGCACCTAAAGGTTAATATTCCAGGTTTGGTGCCCTCATTTAAGTCCTGAGAGGGAAGGATTGCCCTTCTTGCAGAAAGGTTGTCCTCTGCTGAGAATGCAGAGCTCTAGCTTCGGGTGGGAGTATGCAATACGGTCAGGACTCCCCTTGCTATCTCTGCATATGCAAAATCTTGCAGATTCCTGAAGACTGTCATAGTTGGGGAAAGATTTGAAGCATTCTTTCTTTTCCCCGGGTTTATGTGGAGTAGATCCACAAAGCATATTGTCTTTATGAGAAGGTGGGATGGAGAAGAAAGGTTCCTCTACAGTGGGAAGAGATAACTGGAGCTATAAAAAAATACATGAAAGCTATTGCATGGTTGAGGTGACAGCCGAGTGTAGGGATTAGTTGCCAAGAGCTTTGGAATTCAAATGCATTATTTAGCACTATTGATAATTCAGCGGGGAAGCTGCAAACGGCTTTAAAATATTTAGGATATTGCCTGAGTTCATGCTTTATTAAATAAGTAGTGTTCTTCATATGTGATGTTAATCAGTGCCTGTTCTTTCTAACTCCTCCAGGTGGGGCAGACTTACATTCCCTCTTCTGTGCCAGCCACCTTTGCCCCTTCACCCACCCCAGCGGTAGTGAGCAGTGGACTCAACGACCTCTTCGAGCTCTCATCTGGTATAGGCATGGCTCCTGGAGGATATGTGGCTCCAAAGTCTGTACGTAAGGAAAAAGAACGTCCTCAGTATGTTGCCTTACCTTAGGCTACAGGAAGTCTGATGACTTATCCCCTTTATTGCTGTTCTCTGGTACTATCAGGGCACCTTAATTCAACTCAGTCCCATTAGGGATGTTCTGGGTTCTCAGGCAGAGTAACAGTGTGTTGGAGACTGTGTTAGTTGTTAGTTACAGACTTCTGTTTTTTTAGCAGTTCCCTCATTTTGCCTGTAACAATGTTAGTCTAAAGAATGGCATATATAAGATATGAGATTTTCAATTTTGTCAGAGCAGCTTTTCTGGAGACCTACTTCTTAGCAAGTTTCCTCAGGAAACTGAGGGCAGGATACAATTTGCTACAACTTCCATAGAAGATTCATGTATTTGGAGGAATCCAACGTGACAGTGAAGACAAAATCACTTGATTGAGATGAGCATGCTGCAGTGTAATGCGGATAAATGCTCTGTTAGTGACAGATCACAGGTGCACTGACTGAAACACGCTTAGTCTGAAGGGTTCTTGAGATGCAGAACATGGTTCTGGTAACAGGCTGTGGAGCACCCATAGGGAGCTAAGGGTTAGCCTTTCATGCCCAAAAGGGAATAAATAAAAATTGCCACTCTTATTAAATAGTCACGGGATGAATAAACTAAAGTCGTCCTATGAAATCTAGGATCTCAACTACTGCAGAGCATACTCACAGCTTTTGTTCCTTAGCTGCTTGCAAGTATTACACCATACCTAAGACCAAGTATGAAAGAACCCAGTAATTCTGAGCCAAGTACTTAATTTTGCACCCCTCAAATTTGAGTCTGGGTTTTTCCCACAAAGATGATTTGGGAATCTAGAACCTGAACAGCTAATAGTATCAGCCCTGTGATTTTATTTGGTTCAAACTTTAGTATTGTCCTGCCTCTAATAGCCAACAGATCCCTGGAGAAGCCTGTCTATCAGCAGATTTGGTAAGTCTTGCATTATTGTGATGGACACGAGGTTTCACTGTTTCTTGTGCACACTAATGTTATCGTATATTTGAATTCTTATGTGAGTGCTGTGAACAAATATGGATTAGGAGCAGCAAGCTTATTTCTCATTGGTGAGCTTTATCCTTTCAACACCCCATGTTGTATCTTCCCTCTAGTGTTTCTTTAGCATTTGTGGGCTTAATGTGCCAATGTAGCTGGGTTTCCAAACTTAGGACTTTCCTGTTGTTTGGAAAACCGCGCTTGTTTGTCATCTTCAGGCCAGACTTCTCATGCTGAATGACATCTCTTGTGTTCAAGGTTTGGTTGCCTGCAGTGAAGGCTAAAGGATTGGAGATCTCAGGCACGTTCAGTCACAGACAGGGACACATCTACATGGAGATGAACTTTACCAATAAGGCTTTGCAGCACATGACCGACTTTGCCATTCAGTTCAATAAGAACAGGTGAGAAATCAATACACTTTGTCCACCATGTTAAGAAGACTGCATGCTCCTATAAAAGGAGCCTGTGTCTACACTGCTAGATATAGGGAGGACTTTTACGTAGGTATATAATGCAGTCATGGAAACAGCTGGATGATACAGCCTGAATTCTCCATCTCACCCCAGTTGTGTGAAAGGGTTGAAAATACAGACTGATAAATATGTGAGGAAACAGGCAGCAGACGGTCCTGTTGTTCTCCTAGTTCTGAAACAGCATCTGCTCCATTTAATCTCTGCAGAGTTTTAAAGCAGCCTCATGAGTTGTCAGGCAGGTTAGTGGTTTTATAGCCAGTAAGTGCCCCGAGGAAAGCGAGATCATAAACAGGCAAGCATTTGAGCTGCACAAGTATCAATCTGTAATGCCTCTACCTCCTGACTTAATTGCTGTGCTGCCCCTCAGACTGTCTGGAAGTACGGGTCTCATTAATAAAGCTATTTGTCAATGAAGAAGTTGCAAGGTAAGAACCTATGGCACGTTTTCCCTGTAATTGGCAGCGGAACGATTTTGTCAGAAGGAGCAGCCACTTGAATGTAGAGCATACAGATTGTTCTCAGAGACCCATCTCAGCCAAAAGATGTGGCATGGCAGTACAGCCACGGTGCCTTCCCACAAATACCCTTCTCAGTCAGAGAGCTTATTGTGTGGTTTGCTATATGTTATCTTGAGCAAGGACTGGGCTAGTTCTTACCAAGACTGTAAAGAATATCTTGTGACTGAAATGTTCCCCATATTTCTTAATATCCTTTCACTGGAAAAGGGTTCTCTATACTAAAGATCTATTGAAACCATCTCTTTAATCGCTGTTAGCCTTGCAAATTTGGGATTTCTTGGGACAAATAATATTTACTTACAAAAGACGTTATGCTAAGTAAGTCTTAGTAAATGTTCTCCCTGGACTGCTATACTTTCTGGAGAGTTTTGCTAAGCTGCTATATGCAAATTTTCCATGTAAATTGGCCTGTAAAAGAGCATGTTTGCTTGTGACTTCCCTCCCCCCACACACATCAAGCTGTGTTCTGGCCACACCTACATGGTACTTCTCAAGGATGTAAGAAGTTTAAATACTGTACAGTAGAACAGCAGTTTCTCCTTTTGCAGCGTATCAGCACGTGCTCTGTATGCAGTCTACTATTATTTACTCTTGTACAAATACTGTTCTCCTGTCACCGCTTTCCACTGTGGCTGGTGCATTGGAAAGAGCTGCAGTGGGCTGGCTCTTTAGTTTTAAATATTAAGGTTTGTGATTGGGAAGTTTCTATTGCTTTTTCCCCTCTCCTGCTGCTACTAATAATCGCATTCACTGCAGTCTTGGGATCCAGCATTAAAAAAAAAAAAAACAAGCTCCCGCTCTGGTGTGCTGTAATACCACAGCCACTTAGTAGCAAAATACAACTTTCTTTTCCCTCTGACTCTAAGGGAAAACACTACAGTTTATGTTCCCGAAGGTGAAATGGCTGCAGAAGGCAAATCACATGGCTAGGCCCTTGCTGAGAATATGCTTATTTCAGCTCCCTAGAGCTGAAAACTATGGAGAACAAAGAATGGGGCATCTGCTGGTTTCTTGAAAGAGTGACTTACCCAATACACATGCAGCTGACTCTGTACAGAGACAGTAGCAGGTTTTTAGTGCATAAAATAAAAATACACGCCATACATCTTTGTTCCTGTAAGTGCTCTATCACCTCTGAGCTAATGTGAATTGCACTAAAGAGAAACGCAGTCACAAGTGGACACCAAAACTATCTTATGCATCCGAACTTCCATCTGCTTTCAAAGAGAAGCCAGTACATAGTACAGAAGTGTTATGTTAAATGGTAGCTGCTTTTCCTCTTCTCCACATTAAGTAGAGGTGCCTGTGGAATTAAATGCCTCTTGGACTGAAGGGGCAAGTAAATATTTACTTTGCTGTGGTGGTATACATCCCCAGCTGAAGGAGCCTCAAACCAAGCAATAGAGCCAGACGCTGTCATTCGGGACCAGACAGCTGGCTGCGTTGATTCATTTGTTCTACAGTGCTCTGTTACAAACCACGTACTTCTCCTTGGCTATGTATTTGTTCTGTTGGCTCCACTTCTTTCTTCCATGGCTCCCAATGATATAACAGCCACGCAGTGTGTGACATATTCTACTTCTAGTGCTCTGCAGCTCTGTAGGAGAGAGCCCACAGGCCTGAGTCTGAGTCCAGGTGCCGCTCCTTGCTGGGCAGGTTGCTGCTCAGCACGTAGACCAGTGCCGTGCAGGTAATGGAAGAGTTCCCAGATGCTGGTCCCCTCAGCAGGATGGTGCATGTTGTCAGGGAGACCAACCTGATTGAGTTTCCTGTGCCCTGTCCTACTTTGAGCATCTGCCATGGGGCACATTTTGAGCTGTGTTCCTCCCCTGGAGTAACAGCAGGGGTAGCTCAGGAATAATGGGAAGGTGAACCAGCTCATGCTTGGCAAAAAGGGAATAGGTGTTGGGCAGTGCAGTGCTGCTCTCATCACCTCTGTTTTTCTCTTGCCCAGCTTTGGGGTCATCCCGAGCACCCCATTGGCCATTCATACACCTCTGATGCCAAACCAAAGTATTGATGTCTCCCTGCCCCTCAACACTCTGGGACCAGTCATGAAAATGGAGCCTTTGAACAACCTCCAGGTAAGGATTGTCTCATTCTGGGCAGCAGGGAAATCAGCAGGTGCTCAGCCCAGTTTGTTTGGCTCAGCACAATGTGGTAAGACTCCAGTAAGTTGAAGGTTGGACTTGATGATCCTAGAGGTCTTTTCCAACCTTAACAATTCTATGATTCTAAGAAAATACCACATGTATAGGGTAAGCAGGCAGACATCATGGATGTAGGCCATGAGTCTAGCCAAGACTTCCTGTTCCCTTTTCTAGTCTCTTCCAGGAGGACTGAAGCAGACATTTCTTGAATTTTGTGAGTTTGCCTTTTCAAACACCTCAAACCTACTGCTTGCATCTGTGTAGATTAAGGTCTTTGTCTGCTCCAATAACACTCTTCTGTAAACTGGGCTCAGGGTTTGGTTGGGCTTATGAACTGGAGCTGGTCTGAAGAGAGAAAGCGCATGCCTCTGGTGGAGCAGGCAGAGAGAGCAGTCAGCAAGATTTGAGGCAATTAAAGGAATTGCAGGAAAGATGGCAACTGCTGAGTGATTAATATTTCTCTAGTGCTCTTAACTTCCAGGGTGCTTTACAAAGGCATTGTCACACCCCTGTCCCAGATGGCTTAATCCAATGCAAACAAGATGTGTTCCAGGAAAGGCAGGGGAGAAGTGACATAGGTAGCCAGTGTTCCATTAATGAGACTGTTGGTGCATGTCGGGAACAGCATTCCCTAGAAGAGGCTTTTTATCAGATTGAGCTGCCAACCTGATAAAGGCACGACAGATGCGGGGAGACATTCCCCTATGGTTTGGACCAAAGACTGTCTCCATCAGTCCTGGCACGCCTGAGGGGCATCGGTCTTGAAGTGCTCATCAGGCACAGAGTTCTCCCTGGAAGGATGCTCTTCCCTATTGCTGCCATGTGCAGCTACTCTGTGGAGCACAGCTCAGCAAGTGACCCCTCTCTGCTCTGTGTAGCTGGGTCTTCCAGGATGATTTTCCCAGTATACTAGAAGTGCAGTTAACTTGTACTGTAGCATGTCTCACTTGCCTCAAGTCTCCAGGAGATGGAACTAGGTTGAGCTCCTGTAGCGTAGCAGCCTATAGAGGGGAATATTTTAAAGCAGCTCATTCTCTTTTTAGATTAAGAGAAATGCAATGGAAGTTACTATTTATTCTGCCTGAGCAACTGTTTTTTCCCTTCTTTTGACTTCCATTCTGGGGCTTATGACTTATTGATGAGTCTTTGGGCAAACAGCTTGAAATAGCTTCTCTGGCGCTCAAACGAGCAGTCCTACACTCCAGCTCTGAGCTCAGTCATGCGATGGGGGAGCATGTGGACAGTGAATGAATTACATGTGCCTGTCTTCCACAGAGGGCCCTTCCAGTTTGTGGAAAAACTGGATTCCCTCTGTGTCCAGGTCACAATGATATAGTTGCATCACTGCTTTTGGGTCAGTTGTGGTAAAATCTACCTCCTGCTCTGAAGCAAATCTGGAAGCCCCTAGGAGTTGATGGTCCTGGTCTGCCTCCATAACACTGGGGACTCTCTCAGCAAGGCATTCTCAAGTTGCTGCTTCCTTTGATCAGGAAGGAAGTGAAGTATTTGGGTTATTAAATCTCTAACGGAATCGGAACACAGTTTGTTTCATGTAGCATCTTCTGCTAGAACAAAGCAAAGAGAAAACATGCGAGGAAACCTCCAGCTACCTTATACTGAGACAGCGGAGTATTCATTAGTGCCAGACTTAGTTGCTAATTTGCTAGCGCTCTCATTGCCACAGAAGTTGGCTGCCCTTTTACAATTGGGGAAGCTGCCATATGGAGTAATAGTATATTTCTCTGCAAAGAGTTGAATCATGATAGCAGATGCCAAGTTAAAAAGAGCACTCCCCTTACTTTTTTGACAGCAGTGGGTTTGATGGAGATCTGTCATTGCCCTGACAGCCAAGGCTCTGGTTTTGTTTTGTGAGTTCATGTAGAAATTATCTGTCTTGAAACATTCAGAAATCATTTTGGTGACCTACTTAGGGAACAATTTATAGCACAATATAGGAGTAGAGAATACAAATGTTCCTGTATTCATTGAAGAACCAAAATACTCATCAAGTTGAATTTGCTTAATGCAGTTTTTCTGAGCTGGGGAACATTGAAGTAGATGCAGGGCTGGATTGAACCTGAGGACCTTATGTTCATCTGTTCTGGTGGGGGTTTTTTGTTTTAGTAATAAGAAAAATAGGTCCTGAAGTAACCAAACTGATAGCTTTCAACTTTTTGTCATGTTAATTAGAAACTTCAAAGACTAGTTGTACATTCCTTAGGCAACTATTTCAGAAGTAATGAATTCAAGTCTTGTTCAGGTTATTTTTATTACCATTTCTAATCTTTCACCCAATACAACTGGTTTAATCTTAACATTTGTAATCATGGAAAGAAACTAAAATATTGACAGGTTAACAAAAAAGCTGTTTTTACAAGAAGATGAGGAAGACTGAAATATTTTCAGAGGCTTACTTAAGTAAAATATAACTATGGTTCCCAACTGAAGAGTCTTCTGTTTGCCAGTCACCTTGCATCTTGTGATAATGAATAGCAGGCTTCTCCCTCCCATCCCAAAGTAGTGATGATAATTTTCTTGACCTATTGACTCAGATTCAACCCCCAGTCAAGCAGTGATTTATTCAAAGGATAAAGCCAAAGTTAGACTGGGCACTGTAGGGCTGAACAGACTCCAGTCCCTGCTGTCTGGTTCATCTTTTTTACTTCTTAAAGATTAAAAAGCTGCTGTCAGGATGTCTTTGGAGTGCACCTGTTGCTAAAGCAAATCTGACTTAGGTACTCGGGCGCTGCTAACTTCTGCTGGGGGACAGTCTTGCAGTGCCTTGTCAGCCTTTCGGAGGCTACCTGGCAGTCGTGGGCTCTGTGGTTCCCCTGCACAGAGCTGCCTCTGCAGAGCACAGCACTCCTAAGCCATCACAAGCTCTTGCCCAAAGGTGCGCAAGAGGCTGCATTGAGCTTTACAAGTATTTTATAGCCGTGGCTCGTTTGCCAGCCAGAGAGATGGCTCTAGTAGTTATACAGGCTTGTTTGGGTCCTGTAGTTACCTTTTCACAGTCAAACCAGGGAAACCCCTGATGACATGTAGGCTGTCAGAGCTCGAGTGGATGGAGTATCTTTGCTGCCATGTGTGAGACCTTGAGCTCTCAAAAAGGAAAATAGGTTCTGAAATAAGGATTTGCGTTGCTGAGGAATCATCTTTCCAGATACTTCTGCAGCTTCAATTCAAATCTGGAATAAGCAAATGCCTGGGATGAGAGCCTTTCTGTGCTAAAGAGACCCATTCTTCCTAATAAATGGCCTTTCAAGGGTTGTGAAATACTGTGAAATCAGAATACTCGATTTTTTTTCATTTGGGTACATGAGAATTGCTCCCCTAACCCTGGAAACAGGTGAAGTGGAGCCAGCCTGCTGCGAGAGTTTGAGCTCAGGCCTGGCTTGCCATGACACGAATATGGTAATCTCTTCTGTGAGATAGTAACCACTTGCTGGAGACAATACAATCGAAAACAAGCTGCAGGGACTCCCGGAGCAGTAGTGAGTCTGCCTGAGTCTGGAGCGTTGCCATTCTCTTGGGATCCACATTCAAAATTGACAATCAGTGTGTCTTGCGTTCCCCAGTATTACCTGCTGTCAACTGCCAGGGCTGTTTGTTGCAGCTACTGAGCATGCAACTGAAAGAAGCATAGCTTCAGTTTTCCAAAATGCCTGTAAAATGATCTGGCGAGTACTGAAAGGGAAGTATCTGCCAGCTGCATTTCTTCCTGAAAAGTGACACTTGGAAACACAGACCTCTCCCTTGCTGCTAAGCAGTGTGAGGTGCAGAACATTTCTGTTTCTTCCAATGAGTTTGGCAAAACATTTCTATAAAGGCAGATGAAGGTATAGCTTCATTGAGAGAACATTGGTCTTGCTAATGCACTAGATCATACTTGCCCTTCTACACTCAGTTCTGCTGTAACTCATCACCTATGCTCCTCCACTCTTCAGTGTCTCGCTTGCAATGCAGAACTGCTGGAGCTCTCATTCATCAGAAGTGTTAATATATCTCAGGTCACAAACGCAGAGCTCTTGGTACTTGGAAACAGATTTCACACATTCAACTCTCCATAAAAACAAGGCTGAAAATCAGCGTGAGCAGCAAGTCCAGCCAGCAGATGTTCTCCCTTCAGAGCCTGCTTGATAAAGGGCACCATATCTGCCTGCATGTGAGCTGTGTCAAAATTACTGGACCAGCCACCACAGAACAGCCTTGGGTGACTAGATGTGGAAGGTGATTTCTTGGGTCTGTTGCCTAGGTTTGTTTGTTTTTTTTAACAGCCTCTGTTAGTGAGGTAAAGAGAACCCTCCTGGGAGCTCCCTGAGTTAAGGACTCGGATCACAGCTTGGTGTCTGTGACCGGTTCCTAGCTCAGCTGCGGAAAGCTGTTGGCTTGCCGATTAAGGGCAGGTCTGCCACATGGTACAGCACATTTGATAAAATGTACATTTTGAACTTCAAGTACAGCCAGGCGCACATGAGAGCATCACCCTCCCAGTAACTCGCTGTTCCCTGACCATTGACGTAAGTGGCATGCCTGGAGATGACAGCCGCAGCCAGGGGCGCAGCACCCAGCCTCGCTGTCTGCACACAACTCCGCTGCCCGGGCTCAAGACTTGTGCCTGTAGGTAGAGCATCCGGCTGGCAGCGGCTGTCAAGCGCCCATAGGATCCTGAGAACCCTACCTGTCAAACAAAATGAAGTGAAGTAGCTAGCACTCCCTGAGGGCATCTGACAGCCAGAGCAGCAGACTGTCACAGAATAAACCATGACCTTGTGCTGGCAGAGGTAAAAAAGACTCTGCAGAGGAGAGTTCTTCTCGTCTTAACAGTTTGGCTGTTACCAGGCTCTAAAGCAAAACCCAACTTGAAGTAAATCCTTAATTTAGTGTAGGTGCTAATGGGATTCCAAGTGGGTATGTTGTGTACTTGCTGCTGATGGAAAGCATCTGTGTTGCTTTCAGACTTGACTTTGAAAGTCAGTTCTTATGCTCAAGTCTGGGATTTAAAGCATTGGAAACCTACACTATTGAAGAAACTAACTTAGCATTGTTCTTATGAAGTCTCTCTTCCCCAAAATACCATGTGGTGGCTATCAGAGGGTTGCACTGCAGGAAAGGACATCAGAAGGGTGCTCATGCTGCAAGGTGAGCAAATATGTTGCAGTGGTTATTTCTAGAGGTGCTGCTTCCTCTAGTCAGATCATGAACAAGATGTAAGTGATTGGGAACCCTGTGCCAATTTTTAGTGGGCTCACACCTTTTCAGCAGTGAAGCATCACATGAAAATCTGGCACGTTTTGACTTTTATCCCTCAAAAGCTTTGTAGTCTGCTTGACTAAATTCACATGGTAGTAATATTTTTTCTCCTTTCAAAAAGATTGTAGATGGAAAGCCATTTTTATTTAAAATGCTTCTGTTTCAACTCTGAAATGTCTGAAGCTGAAGGTCTTGTTAAAGACGTAATAGTTCATGTCCAAGTCAACAGGTTAAAGCTGCAGAGCCACAGGCAAAGTTAGTCTGGACTGGAGGATTTACTGAATGCAAGTGGAGGTGCCTTTCAAGCTTGTCAAACCTGGAGAGACTTCTTAGCTACTGGTATCCCTTTAGATGTCATTGATTGTCTCAAGCCGATGTTCCCACCTGAGGAGCACTGGATTTTTTTCGCAAGTCGCTGTTATTAGCTGCTCAGTTTCTCACAGGCGCTGCTGTGGATCTGCTTTCTGCCTGCAGTGGCTTTTGTAGCCTGTCAGATGGCATTGGATATTTCTGATGTGGCAGTGCAAAGGTTGAAGCCTGGCCTTGGAAAGCTGTTATCAACTGGTAGAGCCTCTTAGGCTTTTCTTGGGGCGAGTTTCCCCATCTAGGTATCTGCAGGTGCCTTTTCATGGGCCAGATTTTGAGGACCATAGCGCTAACAGTGCATGCCTGGCTGTTTGGGGCAAGTATGTGGTGTTGAATGATGGAATCTAGTCTTGAAAAGCTTACCAGTCTTGTCCTAGTGCTATAGGTTTAAGGAGACTGTAGCTTTTTCCTTTCCTGTTTGCAAGTTATTTGTAACAGCTGGTTTCTGCGTCATTATGGATACTTGCAAGGTGACACGTGATGTCATTACTGAACCCAGTGATGCAGTTTGGGAGGAAGACTGGCATGTGGCTTGCTTTTTTCTTTGCTGGGAAGAAATTGCACTTCAGAGCATCTTAATTGGGTAGCTCTCCAGAGTATAGCCAAAGCAGCTTACTCAGTGTGTTTCTGCAGAGTTGAGAAGCAGGTCAGCAGATACCTTTTTATAGCATTCTTATAACTGCGGGGACAGGGTTAGCATATTAATTTGGAGCGTGCCTCTAGAACCGTGACTGGAGAAAAGGCACTGCTTTCCGGCCCCTCTTGTAAGAAACTGCTGTTGTATGGCAACAACAATTAGCCACAAAAGCTAAGTAATCTCTGTTGTTCTAAGGCAAGGCAATTAATCATGAAATCAGAGTTGGAAAAGATCTTGGGTCATGTAGAGTAGTCCCTGCTAAGCTTTCTTGTTTTGCTACAGTCACTCTTATTAAGAGCATTGTCAAGGCTGATTTTAAATACTCCAAGCACTGGAGCTTCTCTCTTTCTCAGGAGAATTTTGTGCTGCTTAGTAATTCTCACTATCAAATTTTTCCTATTTAGCATAAATCTTCCCTCTTTTGGCTCATCTCCGTGACTTATATCCAAGCATAGCATCTGGAATGGCTACACTGCTGTCCTTTCCCCAGCTCTCCCCTCCCAGATTCAGAGGTGCATTTTTGCCTGCTCACCTGTCTGTTCAATCACACTTTGCGGATGTGAATCACTTACGTCCATCCACTAATCTGCTTTTGCCCCTCTGGCTTTGGTGCCTCTAGCTCAAATGCTAGACACTCCAACTCCCGTGTATGGCACTGGCAATTGAAGCATGTGACAGCCCCCTATTACAGAAGACCATTTCCATCTTTTTTCTAGGTTGCACCATCATTTGCATGGTTTTAGTGAGCTTTAAACTAATCCCTTCTTAAGCTGGTTTGCACTGTGGGAATTAAATATAAGCTGCTACCTTTAGTGATGGCTGAAAATAGAAACCCCACAGGCTGTCACATCTACCTTTCTGCTGTTCTGTGCACTTCTGGGACCTTCCCAATTGCTTGAAGAGCTCATCTGGGAGCTTGATCTCCTACCACTTGTCCTCTGGCTTGCATGCATGTCTAATCAGCTGACTTACGTTTGAATTCCCTGGTTTATTCCCCTCCCTTGTCTATCCACAGCTGTTTTTACTGACATTTGGGGGTGTCTTTCTAAACCTGCCACTATGGGACAATAGATTTTCTCAGCAGAACACTTAATGTATGTAATTATTAATGTGAATGAAGTTTGTCTTGGCATAAATCTTTGTAGCAGCAAATTTATTTCTTTGGCTCAGCATTTAGCATGGTCTGGTTTGTGTTTCAGCTGGGTGACAAATTGGAAAACTCCTGGGATTTTTCAAAGGAAGTAGGAGCTCAAACAGCTCCTGAAATTCAGGGCTCCCCACACATCCTCAATTCTAGGTCTCTCCTACAGGCTAAGTTTTCTTCGTTGCAAGCAATGGCAGGTGTCTGCTGAACTGTACTCCCGTGAAAGGCTATTGCTATTCGGGGTGATATGAGGAAAGCATGAGAGGCATAGAAATAAAGCCCAGAGCTACCTTTTTCTGTGCTATATTATGACAGTGCACTTTCTCAGACCTCCAGTTTGCTCCTGCTGTACCATCAGCTCTAAGCCTGGGGAACACTGAAAGCAAGGTTGCTGTCTGTGTTAGCAGAGATTAGTTGGTAATGTGGCAAGCATATGTGATAAAAGGCAATTCAGTGCTGGCGGGTGAAGTTTAATGACACTGAGAATTAAGTCTTTTGTCAAGTGATCTTTTTTTTTTAACCTGCCCTGGTTGCTGTGTATCAGGGCTTTCTTCTTCCAGGAATCAACGCCCAGCACATGTTCACTATATAGCTTTCACAAAGATAAAGGCAGGAGACTTGGGAGATGCTGCAAGGAAGGTGCAGGCGGTGGACCCGCTTCAGGCTTTCTAGAAAGTGCCCGGGCTGAGATACAACTAATCAAGGAGTCTGCATGTTGAGACGTGACTGAGTGGGGCATGAAAATAAAGAATACGTGGGGGTTTGGAGCTGGGGAATTACAAGAGTGAGATGGCAAAGAGGGTGGATGAAGAAGCTCCTGTGCAATATGACAGACATGATAGTAGCTGTGCGCAGCCAAGAGAGATGAACGTGCATTGGAGGTGGAAGAAGTGAGGGGAGAGAGAGGCTGAATGAGAGCAGAAAAGAGCAAGGATGCTGGCTGTGACCCCAACGAGCATGGTGAAATGCTCATAGGAGAAGATTGAGCAGCTTTTAATGAAAAATGGAGCGAGCACAGAGGGGTGGGACTGATCTTTGCCTGAAACTACCTAGAAGCTCAGCAGTGTCTCTCCAGGTAGTCTCATGTTCAGAGCTGGCCTCTGCTTGGAGAGAGCACTCCAGGGTGTGCAGGCAGACGAAGAGACTGTGCAAAGTCTTGGGATCCCCCTGGACTTCCAGCTGATAAAGTTTAACCACCCCTGTTTCTTCTGTAACAGGTGGCTGTGAAAAACAATATTGATGTCTTTTACTTCAGCTGCCTAATTCCACTCAACGTGCTTTTCGTAGAGGATGGCAAAATGGGTGAGTGCTTTTAGGTCTGTGGTCAGCCTCCCTCAGCCAGCCTGTGCTCGCAGTGCCCAGCTGGGTGCACTTGTCCCATAGCTGAGATTCACGTGGGTTTGGCCATGATCTTCATGCCAGTGCATCTCAGCAGCCTGAATTGATCTGTAGTGGTTTGGTAGCCTGTCCCTGTTGTCCTGCAACTCCAATAGTTACCAGAACCAAAGTATTCTGCTCTGATTCCCTCTGCCAGACAAGGAGTGGATCTGTTTTCTTTGAAGTTGATTTTGGGGTGGGTTTTTGGAGGGTTTGGTTCACTCAGATGGGTCTAGGATTTGCCCCCATACCACTCACTGTAATTTGTTTATTCCTGGTCATATTTATTAAATTGTTGTTTGAATGGTCTGGGAAGTTGCTTGAGAAGCAGCTTTCACTAACGTAATCCTAAATGTGTGGATCTCCTTCCTTCTTGTCAAATCCCACCTGTTCTTGGTTTGTAAACAGCTCATATGGTAAAGACCATCTCTGGTTTGGGGTTCCAAAATCCATCAAAACTTTACTGCTTTTACAGCAAGGCTGAGGTTGTTATAGGAGCAAATCCTGGATCTGTCCATGGCAGGGCAAAATTTGACCAAAAGATCTTTTGTGTGTCTACCTTGCATCATTCTGCGGTGAATTAATTAACGCTATGGATCCAGGAATGCTGATTGTCTTTCTCGTTTCTAGAGCGCCAGGTCTTCCTTGCAACATGGAAAGATATTCCAAATGAAAACGAGCTTCAGTTCCAGATTAAAGACTGTCACCTGAACGCTGGTGAGTAGCTTAATTCTACCATGCTAAGACCACTTTTGATGTATGGTCACTAGACATCACCTTGTTAATAGCATTGTCTATGGCTAACGGATAGATGGGTATTGCACTTATGAACAGAATAGCCTTGGATCCTAGGGCTTGTTTCAGTCAAAAACTTTAGCTGGGTCCCCATCTAAAATCCTAGATCTTAAATTTTACCTGTTTCTTCCTTTCATTCTGGACCTTCTATTCTTGTTTTTTTATACTTTGCGTCTGCAAAGCTGCTCTTTTAAATGGAGCTGAAATTGGTGTTGGGGCTGTTCAGCAATCCTGTCCTGCTACTGTGTGTCTCAGGCAAGGTGTTCCAGCCCTGACTTCAACCTACAACAATCCTGGGCCAGTCACTTCACCTTTCAGCATCCGCTTTCTTCTTTCTGTTGTGAAAGAGTAACCCTACATACCACTATAAAAAGTTTTGGCATCTATGGAGGACAGGCCATGTGAGAATGGTTTTGGTCTGCTGTTGTTAGCTGCTATATTGATGCGTTTTGATCATACTCTGTCCCGTTCAGCTCTGTATTTAACTGTCTAGTTGCCTCTGTAAGCATCCTACTTGTACATATGACCTTACTACTGCTGAAGGATGAGGGAGTGTAAAAAAAAAAGTGGAACGGGGCCAGCATAGCAGCTTTGCTCCTGTTCAAGAGGTTCTGGGCAGGAGCCAAGTGATTCTACTGAAAGCTGCTATGTTTCATAGAGGAAAAAAAGTGTCCCTATTGATTACAAACCCTGTAACCTTTTTATCCTTTCATGTCTGCTCTCACACAATGAACACCCTCTTGCTTCAACTGTAGACAGAAACCATGGGTCTCTTTGTACTCGTAATTATTACTATTTTGGAATATAAAAGATGGAGCATGCAAGAGGGGAAAAAATAGCAGCTGTTGGACCTTATGACTTGATTTCACTGTGGGGTTTCAAATGAGAACAACCTCTGCACCTCCCCCAGTCCTCCCTCTGCTCCCAACCAAGCTTGGCATAGCCTCTTCCCCTGCACTGCAGTGCTGCTGCCAGTAATGCCTTCTGCCCTGGCTGTGCCCTAACCGCATCATCTAGAGCTCTTTGCATCTCAAATCAGAAATGCTGGTAACCTCTCATGTTTGGTGCTGGGGTGTTGCAGTGCTGGTTAGCAGAGGATGTAGTCGGGAGGGAGAGAGAGGGGGTGTGCATGGCTGGGAAGATGAGCACTGGTGATCCTGCAGAGTGGCCTATGCTCCCTTCTTCCTCCAGAAGAAAATGTTAGAAAATGTGGACTGACTGGCAGTGCTCCCTATTCAGGAGTGGTTTTGCTATCCTGGACCAGACTGCTTGCCCAGGCCTGCCTGAATTGGTGATGCTCAGTGGAGAGAACATGTTACTAGCTCACAGGGAGAGCATGGGAATGCTGGGTGGTTTCTCTGAAGTGGTATCTGCAGCCATTGCCAGGGCTCAAATGAGAACAGGCTTCTCTCGGTGGTTTAGCAAGAGCTCTGGATGCAGTGTCTCTCCCGAGCATGATCTGCCACTTGGGATGCTCAGGGCTGTGCAGGATCTGCCAGCTTCTTTGGCTTATGTACGGGAGAAAGTGGGTCATGTCTCATAAACAGATTTCAAATGCTTCCATCCACAGAAGCTTCTGTTTTTGTATTTCTGCTGCCGACACCTCCTCCCTCTTGCAGCTATACCGGCCGTTTCCTTCCTTGACCTCCTGGGCTTTGGCAAGGAGCAGGCCAATAGCTTGCAGGAGAGGAAACTAGGGAAATCTTGTGTGCTTGTCTTAGTCCCTTGTATCTGAACTAACAATGCAACCCTGACTCATTGTGCTGCTCACCTTGATTTCCTCTAAGCAGTAGCCTCTAGCACAGACAGTCCTAAGAGCATCAAACCTGTCTGTACAAGGATCAGTGGGGCCCCAGACCCCATGGAGGGCTGGGCTTCCAGCATCCTCTGGGATGGAGACTTCTCGCAGTGTGGCAAGTTGCTGGTGGTGCACACCAGGGCAGAGGCAAAATAAACGGAGTGAGCTCTGACAGCGGAATCCATCTTGCTACTAATATATACCAGAGCAAGGGTGCGTGTCTGGCCGTGTGCCGCAGTAGGGCGATAGTCTTTCAAGATTCAGTCTTGATCATTTAAATCCAGTGAAAACAGCCTTGTTAAGACACCTCCTTTCTTCCAAAAAAGCAACTCTGGGTATAAAATCTTTAGGAGCTTGATCCTTATGGAGGAAAGGCTGGTTTGTGTTCAAAAGACTCTCTTGTAGGAGATGCCTAACCAGAATAACGGTATTGACTTGGACTGTTGGTGGTTCTATTGTTCACCAATGAAATACTGCTGCACACAGCTCTCGTATCACTGCGTAAAATAAGGTATGCAATGGCTGCTGTGGCGGACCTGTGCAGAGCAGTCTGCAGATTTCAACTGCTCCGAACTAAAACTTAAGAGATGCTGGGGTTTTGCAACCCTTCAGCACAGGCGAAAAGCTTCTAAGCGTCACCAGCTCCATAGAGGTGTGCAGCTGCTGTGTGAATTGTTATCCCTCCTCTCGCATCTGCTCAGATAAGTAATTCATGCCTAGCGTGAGCCACCCACTTGGTGGCGAGTTGCCGTTGAGGCTCGGGGACGCACCGCACCATTCATGTTTTGGTCTAACCGATTCCAGCCCAGTGACGTGAATTTAGCTGTGAGCTAAAAATACCTCTGCTTCCAGCTGATGTGCCCTAATCGCAGCACTACCAGCCACTTAAATAGAGCCACGTGGCTGCAGCAGGCATCAGACAGATGGAGCAGAGCATGCCGAACAGTGTGTGGCTGCTCTGGGCAGAGGGCTGATCAGAAGTGTGGTCCCTGCACCCTCAGTGCATGGCTTTTCTTCTAGCTGCAAAGAGCCTTTGCTTTCCTGAGCGCTCAGATCTGCGCTGTTTCTGCACCACGTCAGAAGTGGGGCTGAAGTCATGTGCAGATGTGCAGGAGGCCCTACTGAGCAGCTAAACAGGGATGCTGATTTTCTTCTATGGAGAAACTGAAGTTTGAAATTCTTTTTCTTTAAACCAAAGTGAAATGGACTTGGAACAGGGATTTTTAGGAGGCTGGGATTTTATCTGTCAAGAAAGCAGCTTGTGCATTTCTTGTACATGCAGGGCTGGCTGGCTGTCACTGTGCAACAGTCACCTTACAGCACCTCCTGCATAAACTGCAGGTTTTTCCCCGGGTTATTTCTTTTGTTCCTTCAAACAAAAAGGAGATAAACACAGTCCATTAGTGGAGATGCTTTTATGTGAGTCTGTGCTCCCAGGCCTTCGTAGGTAAAAGATGCATCCTGTGCCCACAAGGCAAGTCAAATAGGATTGACTCAGCTTTGATGGTTTGCAACGGGGATGGCGGAAAAAGCTCCCATCCCTGGCAGCTCACTCTGTAACAGGGCACAGAACCATCAGAAAATCTGGGCTGCTGCAGGTAGCCCACAGCACCGGAAACTGAAGCCTAGGATAAGGTGCCAGGCTGTGGGGTGAGGAGCAGATACCCTTAAATGATCACTCTGATTAAAAAAAAAGCAAATCCTGGACCCTTGAAGGTATTCCCACAGTTCCCAGTGACTCGGTGAGAGATGAGTGCTTAATTCTGGACAAGAGATTTGGGGCTCAGGTTCCCTGTGATGAGAGCTGGCACCTGAGGCTGTTCTTCAGGGCTGGAGCCATACGGCCGTGGAGGAGCAAGTGTCTGTGGAGTTGTATCGTGAGGCCGAGGTGTGCTTAGGATGCGCCACGCATCTTGAATTCATTAGAGCCATTTTATGCATCCGCCTCTTAGGAAGAGGTTATGATAGTTCCATGGAGAAAACCATATTCAGAAATACAACTTGTAATGAAAACACAAGGTCGTGATTATACCCCAGCATTCTCCTCTCTTATGGATTCCAGTGCTAAATTAATTGATCTGGGGGGGTTTTATGAAGATATAAGAATTTAGTGGATGAAAATAGATTCCTAGACTGTTATAGCTCAAATAATCTGGATGCTATTGGTGCAACTATACCAACTGAGGTTTCCCCTGCAACTGAGCATGTGCTAAAGCTCAGTT
>VZTV01090988.1:18448-31722 GCA_013400875.1 Anhinga rufa | reverse complement strand
AGAAGAAAAAAACAAAGAAATTCACTAGCACAACAGGAAGAGTCCAGATTTGAAGGACTGAACTGAAAAGGACCAACACCGTAACCCGTGTAGCAATCTCAAAGCTTCTCCACATGAATATGCAGAGGTAGGCGGCTGGTTTCACGCTGACATCATAGTCATCATACTTAATCTTAATAGCCAGGATGTTGCAGCGTAAGGCGCCATATACAATTGACAGGAGAGAAAGGACCATAAAAATACCTACAAAGAGAAAACACAAATCAGGACCTTCAGCTTAGCAGAAGTTAAAGACATTGCATCAGGGTAATGCAGATGCAGTTGTCCTCAGGGCACTTCTGGGGATTCCCAGCAGGGTTTAGGGCCAAAAAAGCCATTCCTTGTATACAATTCTGGGCTCTTACTCAAACCATCTCCTATTTTGGTCTTCATTTGTTACCTTCCCAAGTAGCTAGAAAGAAAAAAAAGACACTTAACAGTCACAGGTTAAGTGACTTTTTAAACCTTATGTCTTAGAAAACACGAGCTGAAAGCAGAAGAGCAAGTGAGTGCAGTCAAGAATACCGCTTGATATCCTTTACAAAACCTTTCCTGTAGTTTTGAGCCAGCTCTAGAGCTGTGAGAGAACAAATAACTTCCATCTGCTAATGAAGCAAAAGAATATTCTCAAAGGTAAAGAAACAAAAAAACCTACCCACTGGGGACAGGGTGCAGCTGTCCTGGAACTCCGCTTGCTTTCTGCTTCGATAGGCTGATATATTCATCTTATTACTCAATTTCATTTTAGGGATTCTATGTTAATCTCAAACTTGTCTTAATGACTTAAGCCTTCAAAAGAGGCATTTCTCCACTGATAGAAACCAGGTCATGTTGACTCTGGTTTAATACAGTAGTCCAGTCCTGCTCCTTTCCCAAAATCTCAGTACTGTCAAGTACAGTACCAAACCTTCAGCTGAAACATCATTTTTAAGTCTGTGAAGAAGATAGTTTGAAGCAACTGCAAAAGGAAATGTAGAAGGGTGACATTATTGTTGCTTTTACTCATCCTGAGCAGGCAAAGAAGTGAAAATTTAAAAGGCAACTTATCTTCCCCTGGAACAGTCCCAAATCCCCTAAGTCCTCTGGCATTTCTTCTTCCTTCCTGCTCCCAGAAAGCTATACTTTTCTTACACATCAGAGGTGCACACTCATGGGGTCATTCAGGGAGGCACTGTTTCACTTTGTTGGTTTTATTTATTGTGTCTTAAGTCTTTTAAATACCAGGTCTTTCCCACTTTAGAAATTGCTGAGAGTGAATTCCGCTCTAGATGATCTACATCACAAATACCTATTACGGAAATCTTATATTCAGCTGAAGAATTATAAGTTATCTATTATATATACACTATAGTTTTCTAAACTGATAATCAGAACCCATGAAAATAAGGGTACCAGAAAGTTGAAAAAAATCATAAACCCAAAGCCCCTATTCTTGAAGATGGCAGTCACTGCTACAAATTCTCATTTAAGAAAAATGCACCTTTTTCAGCAGAATAATTTTATTTTTAAATGGTGGGAAATCTGCCTTTTGAGATTATTTTATCACTGTAAGCAACACTTGAAAAAGATAACTTGACTGCTGTTAACAGCAAAAAACTTTAAACTTACAAAAAGATTGCTCTTAACGGAAGCAGATCTTCTGCATTCAGTACTGCACACTGAGAACAGGCCCTTTTTCAAGAGGCCAAGTCATGCATCCCCCACCTCCAGCTAGCTGGTTTTGTAATTAACACTAACTCAGGTCTTTTTGGCACCTCCTGGTCTCATGCTTCTCCAGGTGGTACTACCTAAGTGAAGAGGTCTGGACAGCTGCCCAAAGGTGTGCAGGTGGACCTGAGCCTGATGTCAGCCATCTCCTCAAAGCAAGGTTATAGCTGGCTTTAAGGCCATGCACGATACTGACAGATGTCACAGCATTTAATACGAGTGAAGCCCAAATGCACAAGAAAGACCTTGGCATCTGTTCTGGGAGTGGCAATTGCAAAGTCAGGCTGGGCATTTCATACAGTAACAAGCCAGGAACTTCTTCCCAGTTACGCTGTAACTGAAGAAAGAGCGGAATGTCTAGAACTAGGACTCAGATTAGGCTCTTACATGTGGGTTTCCAATGTTGCATTTCATCCAACAACATTTCTATGCATTTCATGCTGAACAGTCACCGAAGCTTAATGTCTTTCATCGCTAACCTAGAGGCTTTGTCCTGCTTTTGCAAGTCTTTAGTTCTCTTGATCTTACATTCTTGGCAGACAATGAAATTATGATTTTGGAGAATGCCAGACACTGGTAAGAATCTGATCAACCAGAAAATATCCAGAGAAATTAATGAATGCCATGAAATGCACAAGAAAAATGCAGCATGGCTCTGTTTGACAAAGGGCTAGGCAAGAATGCACGCTCTTTTCAGAACTGTTCAATTCAATACTGGAAGCAATAATGAGTTTCAAACAGATCTGAAAGGGACAAACCATGCTATGTAGCATGATGGTAAAGAGCTTTATGTTCACAGGTGATGCTGACCTCATTACCACTGACGAAGCAGAATTTGCAGAGAATAACAGACAGGGTAGTGTAGGAACCCATAAAAATAAGAGACTGATGAAGAGACAACAAAAAAATGTGGAAATCAAAATACAAGAAGAGATGGATAATTATAACAGAGACAAATGGAAAACAGTGTGCAGTTTGGAGGACCAGTGTCAAAGAACAGGCAAGTTGGAGATATCTGAAGTGTGGAAGAAGAGCTGGACTGGCTGTTAAATTACTTTGACGATGCTGCAAGATCAAAAGGCTGAAGTCATGTTCCTATACATGAGAATCCCTGTGTACACATAACAAACAAGCTGAAACTGTGCTACTCATAATTCCTGTTTTCTCTGGAGGCTGAATAATACTGGTGGACAAAAGGTATTACTTCAGAAATAAGCTGGCTGAAGAGACTGCAGAAAGTGTCAGTATTTCAGAAGGTAAAATAGAGGAATATGGTTAGGACTCTTGTTTTTCCTGACAAATGAGCTCTGACAGACATTGCCATTGTTCCCAAATCACTGATTAAAGAAAAAAAAAACACTTTTTTTCCTTTTCATTTCTGTATTTTAGAATTACATCTGCTACGGAGATGGCTTCTGGGAGGCATGAGATGACTACTGCATTTGCTGGTGGGTTCACTGAACTCCCTAGTAAGCCATCGTATCTCTGGTTGTTTAACTTCACTTCACCTGCAGAAGGTCACTTATCAGTCTATGATTCAGACTTTATCTCAGCAGTGACTTATAGAAGTCAGAAATAACAGGGAGTTACAAATCATTACTAAATATGGAATTCCCTAATCATCTGGAACACAGCGCTTCTCCTTGGCAATCTCATGACCAGTAAGGTCAACACCAGTAATAGAAGAAATACAATAAAAAGGTGACCTTTCTCAAGCAAATGCCATCTGCAATGAAATTATTAGAAAATTTGCTAACTGCACTGCTCAGCAAAGGATTCAGCTGCTTTGTTCGCATCCCATGTCAGAGATGCCATGGTTATTCAAAGAGCCTACCTTAGCTGTGAAGTACTCAGAAGCTGTCAGGAACAATGTCTTTCAAGTAACTACTGCTATGACCTTAAACAAGTACTTTTGTATAAAGACCTTAACCTGTTGCAATATTCTCATGTGCTGACTCGCCCTTTGGCATGCTGCAGTTTTCCATAACCTGAGCTGAGGAGAGAACCCTGACCTTATTATAGAGGCTCCTCCAAAACCCTTAGTTCCTTACCTTGGTACACTGCCAACCAAGGCACGAGAACTGAAGAAAGCATTCAGATCCATAACGTGTCACTCTAGCCTCAACCTCCCTAGCTGTGAGGCTGGTAAAGATCCCTGGCCTCTCAGGGCCTCGGAGGTATAACAGAGCTATTTTGTATTTCAGTGGAAACACACTTCCAGTTCACACATATGCCAAGGTCATTTCTCACACCGAAAAGCTTGTTGTCCTGTGACTGGCTGAAGTAGGTTCAGCAGCCAGGCAGCAAACCAAGACTTTTTTTTTTTCAAGGAGCTGGAGCACATCATGGAGCAAGATGCAGAGTCTCACGGTAAGAGAGATGTGTCCTGGTAAGTCCATGTGGTGGATCACTGCTTGGTGAAGGCTTAACAGCTTGGGTTCAGAGACAAGATGGCCACATTTGCATACCAGCTTATTAAGTCCTGCCTTTTGATCTGGAGTCCGGCACAAGTAAAGACAGTTCATGTCCTCAGACCATATTTGAAACTGCATTCTTTAAAGTACACCTTCCTTAATGCAGCATGACAAAACACGCTCTGCACTGTATGCCAAGGAATTTTCCAGAAAGTTTGCTCAAAAACCAAACTAGAACAGAGGTAAGATTTTTTTTCTTTTCATGAAGACAACTTAGTCTCTCCAGCTGCCTCCCTCTCATGCCATAATGGCCACTTACCAAATTAATGTTTTTATAGCAACCCAAGTATGCTACAGGAAGCATCATAGTCGCATTGAAGCGACATGATGGTATAGATAAACTTGAGCAACATCACCATTAAAAGCTGTCAGGGAGATGAAAACCATCGCAGTATGTTTGGTTCTTGCCCAGGGCAGCCACACCTGACTGCTGACCCTTCTCCTCTCCCTCCCACCAAAATATGGAGGTGATAACAACAGCTCTACCTACTTCTGGCAGCCGTGATCTCCTGCTGCAGGACACAGATGTAGAGCTGGAGCGTGAGCTGGGGTGCTGAGCCGAGGAATGCCTGGATCACAGAAGCTCGGCTGAATGCAGACCTGTGCGTACACAGCTTGCCTTCAGCCTGGCCCACTTCCTTCTCAATTTCTTCCGAGTACCCATCCTTGGGCATCTGTCTCTTCTTCGTGATGCTGACATAGGGCTCTTCAACTCTGCCAGCACGGAAGTAAATGTAAAAGACTTCCACACACCTACAAGCAAATCAGTAAATACAGTAACAGGAAAAAATGAAAGAAAAGCATAGGTCATCCCACTCCTTAGTATTTTAAGCCTGTACATTTTCTCCTCTAGGTAAATTTGGAATATGACAGATTTCACCCTTTAAAACATGAACTACATGGACTAGAGGGCAAGAATCTGGCAATGCCCTTTGGGCTGCTTGTAGTACTCGGACACAGGAGGTGGTTTAGTTGTTTCCTATGAGCTGCCCTTGCTCTATGCTGCCCTATTAAAGTCTTAAACCACTTATCTACTACAATGTTCACAGGCTCCCAACCCAGGACCCAAGTTGGAAGGGCTTCTTCAGATTCTCATGGCTTTCTCTTTGTGTTATATGTACATCTGTGACATGGCAATAAACCCACTTCTCATATCTTTGACTTAAACAATCTCAAAACACTGGAGAGAAGCTCAGGGTACGAGTGGGTGCACATACCTCAAACAGCTGGACTCTAGTCCTTGCTTTACCAAGTAATGGACCCGAAACTCAAGTAACAAGCCATAGCAGCAAGAACAAGAACAAGCAGTTTAGAGCCTCACAACTCTGGATATTAACATTTTTTTAAAAAGACACAGAAATAGGAGCCTTACTCCTTACATTTACTTACATTTATTGCAATGTTTAAGGAAGACTAAACACAATCTTGCAAAAATATTCTAGATAAGAAGATGCAGTGTTTCCAGTTGCTGCAGCAATTTGTACTTTAAACACAGGTGAACCAAACCCTCTTGTTTATGTAGGTCTAACTTAGACAAATTAAATTCCAAAGAAAAAAGTGGTGCCAGCACATACATTTCTATTAATAAATTACATATTTTTGTAATACATGCTGACTCTACCCATGGACAGAAAATAATCCACACATTTGGGAGGGGATGGAAAAGGGCTAAAGATGTTGGCAGCAGCAAATGCTCTAGCAGCAAGGACAAGTTGGCTCCTTGAGTATTAAAGAAGATAGTACAGCCTCAGACACATTTATGAAAAGAAAGTTTCTGAAACTTCTTTCCAATGCCTATTTTCAGTTTGGCAAAAACCTTATCAAAACAATTCTAAGAGAGTTGCTTGGATATGAAGGTGTCAAAGGTGGGCTTGGGCATCAAGCAGGACCTGAAACACAAAGGGGCAACAATCAGCCTTGTCTGGGAGGTAATAACAAGCAAGGATCTACTGAGGTACAGCTGAAGCTGAGGGGGAAGGGAGAAGAAAGAAACACTATTTCTGTCACATTGTGCAGGGTCTTAAAAATACAGGGCCTGTACTGAGTCCATGTACAGCAGGACCATAGAGGATAAATGGCATTGACTACTGAAAAATAAAACCCCCAAAAGGCCAAACCCAGTGGAGACCCATCCCGTTTTATCTTTTACGCCTAATACTGGTACGGGCTTCAAGAAATAAAAACTACTGTAGTGTGAGCAACAAGACTGGTGAGGGCTGGCTTCCAGCTCAGAGGGAAGCTCAGGGGAAAGAAACCCTCACTGCGAGGGTGACCTGTGGCACCAGCTCTGGTCACATCTCCTCCCATGGCTCAACACGCATGGTATCTTCTTCCTGTGTAGGCATCATCCTCTGATGAGGACTGAGCTGTCTTTTTTCCCTCCATACTGCCTGCTGGGGTTCATCTCCTCTGCCTGGTTGCCTCTGTAGGTAATACTTGCTGGAATGCAGGATCTCCAAGTCTCTGACAGGTCAGATTTGGCCAGTGAGTTTTTGTAATGTACAAATAAGGTTTATCTTCTATTTAGAAGTATTTCAGAATCACAAAGCATGGAGCTATGCCTGTCTGAGACTTTGAATTCCCCTTTCTTTCTCAGCTTGATTTTTTTCAGCAGTTGCCAAGTCAGAGTCTAACACAGCCTTTTAGGGGAAAGCTCACAGCCCGAACTGTAAAGCAGCACTGACAGAAATTCAAATAAAAGCATACTGATTTTTATTTTAATAAACTTGACTTCATTTCTTCCTCTAACTTGACCACTAGCAAGTTTCACCTGCTCTAGATGGAGAACAGTTTTAGGACCCTGTAGTACTGTCCTTGATTCACTAGGTTTCAGCTACTATTATCACTAAAGCTATTTGAAGCGCCTGGTGTGCTGGTGGCTCCATTCACAGTGGTGACTTTCTATTTTCTCCTTGTTCATCTTTTCAGTCCCTGCCAGTTTTGTTCCATGTGAAAGAATCCACACAGCCAAAAATAAAGTGTGAAAAATTAATAAAGCACAACAGCTTATGAAGCCAACAGAGATTCTGAAACCAACAAATTGATTTTATTCCAAAAGAAATATCCCAGAACATTTTTGTCTCACTTAGTATTCATAGCCATCTATTCATCCTAAGCCGAGGGCAAGTCTGAAGCTATTATGGAAAATGAGATCTCAGTATCAGCCTCTGAACTCTTGCTGTGTGTGATTAGAAGCAGATATAGTCTAGGGACTTGTCTAACAAATATGCAGTAATACCACTAAAGAGATGATAAGATTCCTAAGACTACTGACTATAGAAAATATTATAGTTGACAAAATGTTGGGTTTTAGAGCATGCATTCGACTTGTATTTATTAGCAATGTATTAAGTAGGGGTATATTGTTTGATATGGGAAATTTTATGTCTGTATAGAAAAGCAAACACAATGTGAAATGAATGGTCTGATGAGCAAACCTTAGGGCCAAAGGGGACTTTTTTACCAGTACAACAGAGTAATAAAACTGGTATATACAAGCACTCAGGTTACATCAGTAAGGATGCCCATCTTCTTCTGAGCCCTGCCCATCCAGTGCAAGAGCATCTTTGGAGGTCATGCCTTCTGGGGCCAGTACCAAATGTACTTAAGATTCTAGCTGGTGCCACTGCCCAAGCACCTGCTTCAAGGAGCAGGAGACTGACAGCTGGTACACTAGAAGGAAAGAGCACCGACCTAAATGTTTAAAGTAATAACGTGTAAGAGGGGCACAGGCACTTGAAGAACCATCCAGGTAAGAAGGGTTCAGAACAGTGATGAAGAATCAATTCAGGTCATGTACCCGTGCCACGTTATGACTTTGTCTATGAAATGCATTCAGAAAGGTTGTCTTTAAATGAAACACAACTAAAAGACAATGCAAGGTGGCAATTGCTTCAAGCCAGTTTTCCCTCCACATTTACAAAATCTGCTACAGAACGGGGAATTCCCCAGAAGCCCCATTTGCTCACTCCTCATTGTTGCTCTGCTCTGGAGGAATAAGAATGGGAGATCCCAACTTCTGCACAATCCATATCCTGCAATGCCTAGGGCCCTTTCAACAGATCCTCACACGGCATCGACAGAAGGCACGCAGCTGGCCGGTTTCACTGCAGGTAAAGCAATGGCAGTTGCAGTATGGGCTCTGAAGGAACTAAAATTACTTTGAAGAAAAAAATGTCAGATCTAGTCTCTAGAGAGAAAGTTAAAAGGTAAGAAAAAGATGGTGCTGCTTTCTGCTCTGCTGCCAAATCTTGGCAGAGAGAAGAGCTATACTTTTTCAAGGATCCTGTTGGTGCCTACAAAGAATGATTCAGCAGCAACACATTTGTCTTCCACACAGTCAGTAGGAGGAATAATCCTATATGCCTACTGAGAGCAAGCATCTCATTCCCTCCTTTAGTCATGGATGTGTGGGATTTAAATACAGGCAAAATAATGGTGGTGTGAAGAGGGAGCAGGCAATAGAAACAGAGAACTTCCTACAGCCAACAAGCGCTCCAAGAGCAAATGTCTATTCGAGACACCTATCCATGCACTCACTGCAAGCCTACATGCAGATTTCTCTAATGACTCAATTTTTAGTCATTCCTTTTCTTTAGAGAAGTGTGCAGAAGACTTATCAGTCCTGCAGATTTACTTACCTGTGTCAGACAAAGATTTGTTCCTCACTCATTGTTCTAACTTCCATCTGCACTGACTTTCTGATCATCACATCTTGGACACCTAACACATCTGCTCAAGAATAAAGGGGAAAAAAAACCAAACCTGAAGAGAGTCTAGGCTTATTCTTCCCATCTGGAAAAGAGGGAGATGCATCAACAGTTGTAAAGTTTAGAGCTAGCAGAATCTCCTACAGTAAGGTCTGCCAATGGAAGTCCTACAAGGAAGAGAGGTTTGTAGATGTGCTATTCTGAACTATAAAGCAGGTCACTAGGAAAGAGAGACTACCCATGAGAGACAATGCTTCTGCACAATGTGACTGACGTTAGAGCTTATTAGATTTCAAACTGCAGAATTAGGTGCCCAAAACATTAATGACTCTGATAATTTCAGTTTATAGATATTTTGGTTTGGCTTTTTTTTTTGTTTTGTTTTGAGTTTTTTTGTTTGTTTGTTCATGGGTTTTGGGGTGGGTTTTTTTTTGTTTTGGTTGGGTTTTTTTTGTTTGTTTGGTTTTTACTTCCTGCAGCTCACAGAATCTAATTTTGGCTGTGACAGCAGCTCCTCTGGCAGTTTGATGCAAACTTGCTACTGCATCTGCTTTGCTGCTGTCTCCATGGTACATAGACACATGTAATTGTTTCTCGTAATACCCTGAGAAACAAAGTCTGATCCCATTTAAAACAAAAAAAAAGTCTATTGTTTATATCCTTGTCCATCAAAATCTGAGGAAAACAGTCATTAGGGGCCTGTTATATTGGCTTTTCATTTTTTTTCACAAGAGAAGTTCATCAGTCTGCAGGCAGAGCCATCTCCTAATTGCATGTTCCTCGTAAGGAACAGCCTGTAGGCCCACATTCAGCTAACACAGCACGAGGGATGGTAGTTTCAAAGGCACCGGCAGTCACTTAGCTTTCCTCTCCATGAAGGTGGTATCAGAAGGAAGTACTGCCAAGTTCACACCAGTCCCTTCTGGATATGTCACTCCAGTACTGTCTTCAGTAAATCAGATAGTAAGGAACTACTGCATCCCAGCAGATGTACGGTACAATACCACCAACACCCCCTGCTTATGACTGTAAGCCCTGATTGTTCAAGTCAGTTTGTTAGAAATCTGCACTACTCACTTCAGCTCCTGAGCTATTCATTGCTTGCAGGATAGAAAAGGGCAAGCAAGTTAACAAGGGTTTCTCTGGCACCCTTCATGAAGGGCTATTTGCATTTTGAACAAATCCCTAAGTACAGAGCAGTACACTAGCAAAAGTACATCCAGTTATTATTTATTGGAATTGCAGCAGCACCTAAAACCGCTGTCCAAATGAACAGGGAACAAAGAGACAGTCCTTGGCTCAGAAGCAGCCAATAATGAGCCAAAAAGCTCATCATGGTCTTCTCTAGAGACAAGAAAAGTGTATTGAATCTCTCATTGACATTGGCTATAATTTAAAGTATTTTTTTTGTGTAATAATTTACTTAATGTGGTAAAACAATCTCCTTTTTTAAAAAAAAGAGAAAGTATCCAAATATATTTTCTAAGCATCCAGACAAATTAGTGTGCTCACAAGGAGTGGCACTGGCCTGAAATGCTGCAGGAATCCCCCACAGTGCCCAGAAACCTGCAGTCACTTTGTTCCAGCCAACTCTCTGAACAGTCTCCAGCATGCCTACATCCTGGGGATCAGAGCCAGGCCACCAAGGCGGGTAGGAATTTTACTCTACAAATCGCTCCAAATTTATAGACAAACTCTTAAGGAGTGGAAGAAGGAATTAAAAAAAAGGGTGCATTGACAGTACTCTCCCAGTACATCCGAAGTCCTCTCCAGGAAGAGGGATGCTTCCTAATTTTAGTGCTTCCAGTGGCAGCAGCAGGACAGAGAGTGCCTCCTGAACAGGTGGAGTGTGGGTGTTTTGGGAAGGCGGTGGTATGCAAGAAGGTTTTATAAGAGAATGTACTTTTTCCCCTGTCACACAGAGGATTCAAAAGAGGCTGCATCATTTGGCTTGCAAAGCTAAATACCCTCCTTCCCTGCCAAGATATTTCCATCCCATTCCCCAAAATTTAAACTTAACTTTTTAAGGGAAAAAGGAAGGGGAGAAAAATGTCTGGCTTTTAAGATGATGAAGAAAACTCACACAACATACCTGGGCTATCTGTAAACCAGTGCCCTGATACTTGAGTATTTTGAGTCTGAACAGAGAAATGCTAACTATACTGCATCATGTCACAAACCAAAGAGAGATGGTTAAAAAGCTAGTGTTCGCTCTTTTAATCGCCAGCTGAAGCAGACTGCCCTCTGTTGAAGCGCGCCATCTCACACAGCCTAAAGGCTCTTTAACATTTCATTCTGATGCCACAGGCAGACGGAGCCTGGGGCGGCTCTACTGCCTACGTGTCCTATTTGACCTAATTTGACCCAGCAACCCCTAAAAGGCCCTGGGCTGTGCCAGTGAGATAAGAGAGATCAAACACAGGGGATGAGGTGAAGCTTCATGCTGGGGAAGCAGATGACTAACAGCAGCAGGGTTCTCTGGTGCAAAGGAGCAGAGGTTTGCCTAGAAAGATGGACAAAATGGCTCCAGGGACAACGGTCCTTTTCAGCTTACAATGGTTAAAGTCACAGTGAAAGGATGATGCAGCCAAAAAGTATTTTGCCTTCTAGCTATCACCTCAGACTTGCATGTATTCCAGCCCACACAGGATAGAAAGCCTCCTGTGCAAAGTAGGGAAAGGTATTTCACATGCTGAAAACACTCCAACTTTTACACTGGATGGGAAGCGATTGGCTTCCTCTTCTGACAGATACAACAATGTTTAGTGGCAGTGGATAGGAAGGCAAGGAAGGGAAAAAAAACACCTTTAATGTCTGTCTCAGAGGGATCACTTTGCCTTCCCACACTTCTATACTGTATCCTACAAATAGATACATTTCCCTGAATCTAAAGAGAGGTTGTTTTCCAAGAAACTTTTCCTCTTAATTTGTAGAGTCCTTCCAGCATTTAGCAGGAAGTAAGTTTTTCAGGTGGCATGAATGTAACCTTATTATTAGTAATTATAATTCCAGTTACCCTGGGTCTAGAGAGAGGTTAACATGCAGCACTTCGTACTGCCTAAACGATGCCATGGGGATTGTGGCACAGGCACACCGTGACGCTTCCAGAACACCCTCAAACCTCCTGGAAACTCTTAAGTTTGTACATCTTTGAGAAAGGCAGAAATACAGAGCTGGCGACACACTCGTGCACTGCAGCATCATGGAGAGGAGAGGAGAGGACTTCCGTATGCCCACTAGTTTTACAGTAGCAACTGCAGCTGGGAGCTTGCCAACACAGCAGAAAGTGTGTTCTGCACAAGATGAGACTCATGTTGTCAACAGATAAACTTGATGTTGAGAAAGAAAGAGAAAGCGAAATCATGCTTGGTGGTTTAGGTCAAAGCAGAAGCCTATGTCTCTTCCAGATAAAAAGAAAGAAAATCCTCTAATTCATTGTTGTTGCTCTCATCCTTTGTTTGCTTCTTCCCATCTTGCAGCTTGATGTTTCTTTCCTTGCCTGACCTCAAGAAATTGATTTAGAATGAACAGAAGTCACAAATATAATTTTTATTTTGTCAGTTGCTTTCTCTTTGGTTCTGCCAAAGAGAACTGCTTTCCAAAGAACATGGAAGTATTTTGCTCTTAGCTTTTAGAAAATCAAAGCTCTTCAAGAACTTCAGTGTTAAGCCATAACTTAAATATCTTTAAAATATTAACAAAACAAACAATCCAGCCATGGTTATAGAAGAATTCAACATTTCTGAAGTGTAAGTTGTTTTGTAATATCCAAACTGTTCACTCTTGTTAGCGTGAACAAATCTTTTTCTTCTGCACTGTCCAGGTATTTCAAAAAGCTGGGGACACTTCTCTTAGCCTCTACTACAGAGACGCCATATTTCATTCCCTTTCTTTTTAAAGGAAAGGGTTGAACATAAATCTAGAATAAAAGCCCCCGGTAAACGTTTTGTCACGGCGCTACACCACCTCCGTAGCTTTCCATCTGCCTGGTTTCTGTTCCTAAGGGCGTTTTCAGACACGAGTCGAGCTGAAGTTGAAAAGCCTCCAAAGCAATTTGGGGCAAGAAGCTCACTCTGGGCAAGAAGAGACAGCCTAAAGCATCACTAGCGCTTCCACGACGCGCGGACGGGATGGGCGCTGTCACTGCTTTGCACTAGCAACTACTAAGTCTTCCTTTCTCCCTTGGGAGCGACCTCCAGGCGTTACGGATAACCCGGCGGCGAGCAGGCACCGCCAGTTAGCTGCGGGAAGCCCCAGGGGCCGGAGCGCCGCGCAGGGAAGGCGGCCGGGGGGCGGGCGGAGGCGCTGCCCCCGCCGCCCGCAGCGCGCCCCCCGCCCGGCTCCC
>VZTV01090988.1:228-17881 GCA_013400875.1 Anhinga rufa | reverse complement strand
GGGGGGGCGGTGGGAAGGCGAGGCTGCTCGTCAGGGGGACCTCGGCAGGCTGGAGAGATAGCCTGAGAGAAGGAGGCAAGGGCAAAGTCCTGCGCCTGGGAGAAAATAACCCCATGCAACGGTAGAGGCTGAGGGACAGCTGACTGAAACAGACGTGGTTCTGTTTCTTCTTAAGTCCTGGCACTCCTGGTACCAAGGCTCTGGTCTAGGCTGGCCCAGGCGAGTCCTGGCAACCCTCCCCTGATGCACCTGGTTCAAAGACCTCCTCTCCAGATGAATGAACCTGCAGGTAGAGATGCTCCTTTACCACTTTGGCAGGTGGATCTCTCCCTAGCCTGTCAGGCCTTCTCCCTCAAAGCTTCCTAGGGTCGCAAAACCCAAAGCCCTGCTGTGACACCACCGGCTGTTGGCCAGCAGTATTGCCGACCATCCCTGAGCCTTTCCCCTTCACCAGAAGGAGCCGGGAGACCACCCTGTGCCTTTATCCCTTGCCACCAGAGCTCTGGTGTCATTCTGGATAACCGTAAGGTCATCCTGGCAGTATCACTGATGCCTGCATGGACAAGCAGGAGAAGGTAATAGCCCAAGGGCAGGACAAGCCTTTGCAGTCTCTCCACATCATCCTGAATCTGATCACCCAGCACCAAAGGAAGCTCCTGAGGTACCAAGTCAGGTTGGCAGATGGTGCCTGTGTCCTGCATGGGGGGGGTCTCCAGTCACCACCACTCCTCTTGGTGCAGGTACTTGGTTCCTGCTCAGCTAGCTCTGATGCTCCCCTGATAGATCCTGTTTCTCCTTGCCTGTTCCCAGGTGATTGCAGATCTGCAGGTGATTAGCTACAGACCCGAGAGCTACCAGGAGCATGACAGGAAGGCAAGAGATGGAGTTTGAGATGCTATTAACTTATTAATAGGATAACACTAATGGCTACTCCTGCATGTCTGCTACTATTATTTAATGCAACTTAGGTTGTCACCAGATTTATAGAAAAAATGCCAATTACCTTTTGTTTGGGCCATTTCTTGAACTGCTGCACGGGCAAATCTGGAATCCCATCCCTCATCTAGTTGAGCTCGGCTGATGAGGGCAAAGATGGAAACTTGTTACGGCTGGGCCTAGGTGAATTTAATGTTCTAATGCTCTTCATGGGGAATGGAGGGGCCTTTCTGGAAAGGGAGGAGGCCACATGTACAGGGATTGAAGCAGGCTGAAAATAAACACCTAAGTGGGTAACTTTAACCTACAGGCCAAAAGCAACCTGTCATCTGTTATCTCGTGGGAAGCTACCATGAGGTAGTTTTACCTGATCGCTATGTGCAGCCTGAATGTTTTATCTAATTCCCAGATAAATGATTTTACCTTTAATAACATGGTACCACTGAAAAGCTTTCGGAGCCCTGAGTCATGATGGTTCCAGAAGGAAAAGCTGCCAGCACTATGAAATGCAAGTATGGAAATAAGCAATCCAATGCAAAATCATACTGTTCAAGGTCGGGCTTTTACTTAAGGCAAAATATAATCACAGCTTTAATATTCATAATATAGATATACACAGAGTTTGTTCTGCCACTATGAAGCTTAGTATTATCGCTGCTTTTAAAAAGCTATAAAATCTAGTTTCTATCATAATCTACAATACAAAACTAATACAATAAACACATTCTGAAAGATCACAGTGTTGAAAACATCAGAAGAGCAGGGGTCCTGCTTTTAAATGATAAGGTGCATTCCTAAAGAATCAAATCAATCTTGATTCTATAGGGCCGGTACCATATTATGGCTGCAAATGGCTATTACACTGAGAAACCGATCTTGGATGCGGCATGTACTCAAGAAACAAACACCGTATGTTGGGATATAGCGAATAATCAAGCGTCACCAACACAAACTACACATAACACCCTTTGTTAGTAATGCCATTTAAGTTCCCTGTACTTTTTATTGGTGTTGGCATTCATGTATATTGCAGACGTATTGAGGGAAAATGGGAATAAAACTGCTATCAAATAGGGCCCTGTATATGCAAACACCCATGCTTTCCTCCTACTATATGAACAAGCCTTACTAACTCCATGGGACTCCAGGGAAGTTTGCAGGCTTGGGGCCCAGAACGATGCAGTTTTGCCTCTATTTCACACCTGCGGAAGGACCTAACCTTGTATGCCTGGAATCAAGTGGAGATTCACCACTGACATCAGCCGGTAGCCTATCAGGCCCTTAAAATGAGCACAGGAGGCCAAGTCAGTGGCAGAATTGTTAAGAGGAAATCTTCTCTCATGTGTGGTCATGATAATGAAGACAGAAGCAGAGTTAAATTTCTGGTCAGACAGCCTTTCTCTTCTATATGAAATAGAAATAAATGTTTGAATAGGATTTGTCTTCTGTTTACTATGGGATATAACTGATGTCAGGACTTCTACATAAAATTGTCTGGGGAGTATGCATGTATAGTCATGCAGTGCTGTTCCTGAATATCACTGCATTATAAAGTATCTTTTATTCAAATACCATTATACCACTAGGCAAAATGAGGTTTTAATTAATTTTCTGCTATTCTAGTCGGTATTGCAGTACTTGACCTAAATGCCTCCACCTTCCCTTTGAGTCATGCAGTGAACAAAGTCAAGGGACTCCCTCGTAAGTATTAAAAATAAATAATGGCCTTATGTATTTTTACGCAGATTGCTATTTATAAATTGACTTTTTTTTCAGAGCATGATGTAAAATTTTAAATACACAGGGTACAGGACCAACAGTGACATCACTGGCAGTACAAATTAGTCAGGGGGTTAGTAGCTCAAAGGCATGTCAAAGAGTTGGTGCATGTTGGCTTTTTGCATCTGTTTTTTTTAACTGCCTAAGCATCGATAGTGTGCATCACTTTTATTCTATTACATGACAGGAAGAGGCAGTAGGTTCAGCTACAGACAACTCCCTCATAGGCAGCCTTTTTTCAGCATACGATGACTTTGCTATAATGGCAATGAAGTGTTGTTCAAGGCAGCTAAAACCTGTACAGTGCATGCTGTACCGCTATCGGTGCAATGAAGCAAAGTCTGCTATTTTCTTGGAAAACGCCTATTCACATCCCTAAATTGCTGTATTGTTTTGTGGGCCCTGAGCATTTTTTTGGCTTATGGCTTTGAAGTATGTTGTTCCCTCAGTAACGTGATTTTTGGTCATTTTCTTATTTTTTTTTCAGTTTGGCCTTCTGCTGCTTACTACTTAGTCCGGGACATATTTATATAAACTGAAATGTCTTCTCAGAGCAATCTAGTCGGTGCTGTTAGCCAGCAATTGCTCATCGGTGTAATCCTCTCCACAGGAGGATTACTCTTTAAAATCTACAGGGCAATTCTTATTCCTGATATACTAATCTTTCTACAGATTAGAATACGCGCTTATGCCAGTGAATATTCAAGGTATGTAGGAGAAGATTACCGCACCTGAGATTTACCTGGCAGACCTCAGAGATACACTCTATCCATGGATCTTACAGGTCCAAGTAACAAGGGCATATTCTCAAAATGCATGCATATGCTAAAATAGGTCACTGTTTGCATAAAACGTGCAGTATGTTGGCAGATGCTATAACTGTATATGCAGATAATAAGTACAAAAATTCGATTGCTTATGAAAGTTTCCATTTGCACATATTGCACCTGTATGTTTCTTAATACATCAGATACCTACATCTCGTTTTTTTCACAGTATTTTAAAAACTAATCAGTACTCTTGTCATATTCTCTATGTGTCCATATAATTATTATTAGAACATCAAAGTGGCATTACTTAATTTCACAGAGTAGCGAAAAGGGTGACCACTTTACTTGCATTCATTTGTGCATATTTCCCAGAACTGTTTAAATGCTTATTTTGGGATGTTTAGCCATTTCACTTTGTTTTGATTGTCTTAATAGAATTGAGATACTAGAGACGTGAACATGCTCCCTAGAAAGTCTCTCTTTGTTTTATTTAATGATGCAAAACATCAGTGACAGTTGTTTTACAGTATAACGATTTTTCCATAGCAGGTGGGAAATGGCAGAGCGTGAAAAGAGACCACCTTGGAGCGTAAAATAATATAATGCAAATAAGTGGAACAGCCCTCTTAAACAAAATTAATCAATGTTATTTTCAAGAACAAAAGACCTGGGCTGCTTCCTCAGTCTTCCGAAGTTATTCATAGGTTGGGAAAGAAAGGCAGGGAAACTGAAGGAAACGACAATGCAAACAAAGTAGATATTGAAAGCAGTGGCACAAAATGAATACGTTATCATGCTGAGAAGTTGTCAGTAGCAGGAAAAAATTAATGTTAGAACTGTACTCTTGATGAAACTTATTGCATCTGGCTCTATGAATCCTGAGATCACTAAATCTGGACATTACAGATGTAGTTTCCCTCAAAATCATTCCGTGACAGTAATCTATGGATGACCTACCGAGACTCATGAGTAGTATATAGCTCCTTAAACGGATTTGTAATCTACAGCTTTACTCACAAACGGCACCATACAAACACAGGTACATCACAAATAAGCACCAATACCCACACAGTGCATCCTCTTTGCTTTAACAGTGTAATCAGAAATACTATTATATCACTTAAATTCCTATTGCCTACACTTTAGAAACTAAACACAGTCAAGAAACTAATGTGCAAACGTGACGTAGTAACTTGTGTTTTACACTTTGAAAGAGGCTTCTCAAGTTTCTGGTAACACAGTCTTTTGTCAGAGCACCATGGCAGAATCTGTTCAGGAATACACTTTTTTCAGTCTATTAGGGCCTGATTCGGGAGCAGGAGGAGACAGCATCCAGCTGAGAAGGTCTAGCAAAGGTTGCACGATCGATTTCTTGATGCAGTAAGGAGGGAACACAAAGGACCTTACTTTTTATTACACTGAAAAGTGCTGACAGCTCTGCTCAGGTTGCGTTCCTTTCAACGTCTTAAAAGAAACAAATAAAGACTGCAACAGCATGTATGTAACCGGATATATAGTACAAAGGAAAAAAAGCAGATAGACAATTAAGAGGAGGAAAAAGCTTAAAAAAACCTTCTCATTTAATGATTGGCATTTTCAGAAATGCCCTGGGGTATATTTACACCATGTTCAGAAGCTGTGACTACAGCACATCTAGTAGCCACCTTAACCCAGCTAGGTCAGGTAAGAAAAGCCACGAAGCTCCAGGAATGAGCTCAAACTGCCATGTCTGATGAAACAGTTGAATAATTATGTTCCAAGATTGTACAAGATGTATCCCATGAGACTGGATGTTTATGTTGCTGATCTTAAGTGTCAGTAAGCAAAGTCTGTGTGCTGCCCTTGCTGAAGTCAGTGCCGAACTCGCATAACTTGCAGAGAGAGAAGTTTGGGACCTAGATTTTGAAAACTGGATGGTTGCATGGGTTTTCTCATTGTTGAATGGTCTAACTGTTATTCAGATAACTATTTTCTTTCTCACAGGATTAATATTGAATGAGGCCAAACACATGGCTTCATATGGAGAAGGGTTGCAGAGACAGAAGGTTCTTTTGCGGGTGCTGCTGAACACAACACAAAGTGGAGCGGAGCCTCCTCTGAATGTAAATCAGAAGGTATTCATTCGACAAAGAGACACTGAGGGAAACCTACCAGAAAACTGACACTGAGTTCTTAACGTATATTTCCTGCCATTTATGAAGAATTATATTAAAAGGTAAATGCAGACACAATCGTTAGAAGTTAAGCATAATAAAATAGAGTGATTTTATTTACACCTATTGTGGTAAATTTTCCCATGTATGTGGTATATGTTACAATATCAGCATTCATGACTTGGTTAGGAGCTAAGTTACCATATTGATTTATTGTGCTCTAGATTTATTGAGGTTTTGGCAAAGATTTTCTTCTTTGAGCGCCTCCTGAAAAATAACTAACAGGAAACAAATATTGTGGCCCAGTGATAATTAAAAAGTAGGCACTGGGAACAGAATCTAAAGGCTGTGATTACTATGCTGATATGTGTAGATTCTGTTAAGGCTTAAGTTTGGAGTTGTTTAGGGTTTTTTGACTGTGTAGTTATCAAAACACTAGGCCTTTCTGGTTTATGTTTGCATCTCTAAATAATTGGCAATAAATGTAGGATTGCAACAGCTTGAGTCCAGATCATGGCAAAACCTATTTCCCTGTATTACTATAAGAGAGAACACAGTTACAGTAGCTATCTAAATGCTACGGTACAAATGTTGTTACTTACGTGTTTAAGCTGAGTGACATTACCCTATAATAAAAATTGAGACTGAAAATCTCTTGACCATAGGGAATGAGTGGATAGGCGGAGTTTTACCTTCCTTAAACATTTGTTTAAAAAGTTCCAGTTATGAAACACATTAGACACCCGCATTACACAAAGCAACTAGAGAAGAATCCTAATGGGCTTAGGATCTTTACTACTGACAGGTGACTTTGCTCTGATCTAACAGGAGTATTTAATCACAGTTGGGCATAGCACACGCACGGCTCCATTGACTTTTGATTTAGCCTCACGTGTATACACCTCCCTGTGAAATACATCCTCCTGTGTGTATGCATCTCACTGCTGAGAGTAACAAAGTAAGTGACATTAATGGCTTTCTTAAAAGACCTTTTATCCCACAAATAATAAACACATAACAACTGTATATTGAATTTTAACATTTCCATTCACCAAAAAATCCCTAAATGCCTGACAAACTGATACAGAACTGCATTGCTTTATTCACCCATGAAATACAGTTGCTTCTATGATTAAGTAATTAATTAGAGCTGCACAGTGCAAGACAAAATAGCAGAAATCCTAATCTGCAGCTCATAATAATGCAAGCCTTCTCATTGAAATAACAGTGGCAAGAGTAGGGATGGGATTACTATATTAAAATGCGGAAGGATTGCAAGACCTGACTCCAATTTAGAGCCTGATCAAGGCCCACTGAAGTTAAATGGGAACTTTAATCCATTAAGCATTAAAAATGAAGAAATTGTAATCTCCTCCAGCTCAGAATGCAGGAAGAGAGACTGCATTGTTTGGCAGGGCATGCAAGTCAGCTTTTTCACCCTTGCTGCAATTTTAGCATACTGGTCTTCCCAATCTGTCTTTAAAGGTAATTGCATAACATTATTCCTATATAAATAAAAATAAATAAATAGTAAATATATTTATAGTTTTTTTAGTAAATCTACATTAGCATTTTCTTTAGCTTTCAAGTACCATGTCATACATATAATACATATAAAACAGCATGTAAGTGCAACCTTAAGTGCTAGTGCAACTAGTGTAGAACAACCCATTTACTTCTATAGCTACAAATCATTTGGGCATATACGTTGTTTTGTTAACGAGGAAAAGAAGCAATTTTTAATTTTGTTACCAGGTTTTTCTTAAGATCAGTATGCCATCCAAGGTTTGCATTCAGTTTGCAGGGTTTGTAGTGAACAATTCATCAAGGAAAATAGATTTTCCATTCTCTGAAGTAGGTATGTTATTATTCAGAAATGCTGCTGTAAGTAATTAATTTTTAAAGGAAGCTTTTGTATCACTGAACAATACTTATCTATCAATGCTGTACCGTGAAGAAAGCATCTGCCTACTGTATCTTTGCTATAGAACTTTTCGATCCAAGTCTTCTCCATGGCTCCACTCACCTTCCCTGTGACAGGGAAAGTATTGACAAGAAGCGACACAGTTACAGTAGATCAGTAAGGAGACCAGCTCCTCGCCACAGACTGAGCTCTGAAAGGAACGGTCAAATTTAGTTCTTATTTACACACATGAAACCCCACTAGCTGAAATGAACCAGTGAAACTGCAGGCTGAATATATAGCAATCTACAACTATCATTATATGCACATGAAGATGAAGGAGGTCCAAGATACAGGCATTTCTAATACGTGTTACTAGAACTAGTAGATGTGGTTTAGGTAAAAAATCCCAGATTTTGCCTTTGTGCAGTGTAGTGCCATGCCTGCGACGCCCTCCCCAGTAAATGCATCGCTGCATGAAGACTTGTTTTTGCAGGTCTCTTTTTAAAACCTACTGGATGCATTACTGTTTCTTCTTTGCATGCCCCTGTAATTCTAGCTTGCCTTTTTTTTTTCTCCTATGTAACCACCAAATTAAGAGTTTGATAATGCCCCTTTCTCTCTCGCTTGAATAATTAGGTTTTGCTTCATATTACAGCTAAATATCTACCATATCAGACTCAATCTTTTCCGTGACCCATTTTCTTTGACCACACACTTCCCTCCCAAAGCCCCAGTGTATTTTCTTTTTCACCTGACTCCCAGCTACGTTAAGGCTAGCATTAGTGGTACCACTGCCTTGTTTTGTAAATAGCCTCCCTTGACAAATAAGTGAAACCGCTGGTGCCCTCTCCCATCGCCACCAGGATGTGGCCCTGGAGGGTGTTACTCTCTAGACAAAGACACTGAAGAGAGGAAACTCAGCTTGGTTGGGTTGCAGCAAGTCAGTCAGGAAACACACAGTTCCCGAGAAGCCTTCATAGAGACTATATATGCTTTCTAATGCCCGGGAACCAGCCTTAAATTCTTCTGTAAATAAGAACTCTGCAAACCTAAGAAACAGAAGGAAAAAAAAAGTTTATTATTATTATGTCCCTGTATGTCTACTTACTTGTTGTTTGAAAGCATCATTTTAATAACATTCAATGGTTAAAAAAAGTAGAATGTTCATTATTTAACCCTATGTGGAAATTTTACACTCTCCAATTTCCATGATAAACTGAGGTCCATGAGATCTAGAAAAGCCAAACCTTTGTGATCTGTACATGGGTTATGCTTCTTTGAGAGCTATAAACTTTTTCTCATGTCTATGAGACAGATTATTAAACAAATACTTTTTAATAACTTTTATCGTGGTTTTTATTTCAGCAGGCTGCAAGCAATGTTTCACATCGATGCAACGAAATCTGTAATGCTGGAATAACTACACAAATAACATGTTCTCACTTCAAAGCAAATGGCTGAAAAACGTCACCCTAATTACTATACCACTTCCCCACATTATTCGATGCTGTAAGGACAGTAACAAAACAGTAACAAAAATTCAACACTATCTTTTTAAACATGTATAGTAAATTAGAGAAATAAAATGAAAAATAACTGCAGCACTGTGACAGAATTTTCAGTGGGATATACTTGCTTGCATCAAGACAAAATAGAATTAAACCCACTAGCTAAGCCAAATAGCACAATGTCAAACTGGCTAAAGCTGGGAATGATAAATTAAAAAACAGTCAAACAACAGCAAAGAAGATCCTATTTGCCATGTTTAGTAGTAAGGGATAGTGTTAAATGCTCTGAAAATAGAACACATTAATATAACAAACAGCATCACATTTTACTCTGCTCCTGGACATGGGTACACAACTTGGCTGTTCTGACCTCGTGTCAGGATGAGAGCTGGATGCGGGCCATTCCTCCCCATCCGCCCCAGTTCCCTCCGAAGGAGCGCGGGCTCACAGGCAGGGAGGGAGCGAGCCCAGGAGAACCTGATGCTTCTCCCACCACAGGCAGCCTGGGTGCAGGACTGCAGGGCTCCCTGCAGAGCACACCTGCCCCACAACTCACAGGTAGAATTGCACCTGAGGCTTAAACACTCAGGTTACATCAGAGGGTGGTGATCACAGATTCTGAGCAGCTTTATAAGCATTCTTGAAACTTCCTGGTATTCCCTTAAATCCAGAAAGGCAGGAATGCTAACCTTTGTGCCCTGTAAATGTATTTTGAGTTTCCAGTGAGTCTATACAGCAGCAGGAACACATAAGCGCTACCAGCCACTCCATGGCATATTCCAGGCCCCTTCTTCAACAGGCCTTTCTGCCAAGTTAGCTCTCCACAGCGGATGCAAGTGTCCAGATATTGAGGCTTCTTGGAAACCAGGTAAGCTTTGGCAAACAGGTATGCAATGCCTGGGAAAGTAGCAGTGAGATTGTCTTTTGTAATACATAGGCCAAGGGTTTTGTAGAACACATAAGAAAATAAAGATTAATACACCACTAAAAAACCTGCAGTCTTGTGCTTTACACATGTCAGCGTTGCATATCTATATGCTACATATGGAGGGGGGAGTATCTGGTATGCTAAAAAGCATACAGTAAGATGTACTTACCTACCTCCTGTGACAACACCACTTTCAATCTTTTCAATGCATTATTGAATTTAAGGGTTTACTCTAACATTTCCAGTCTCTCACCAATTTAAAACAGTAGTCACATTTTTGCCGTTAAAACAGTAAACTCTTAGCACTGTCTTCTATTGGTTTCAAATCACCATTCACCTCAGCTATTCACACTGACAGAAACACACAGATGGGCAAGATAATTTCTTACAGTGGCAACACATAAAATTTTTTACTGAATGAGAAAAGAAACTTTTAATAAAATGAAGTTTTTCTGTTACCTTCTAGGTTCATGCTATCAAGCCAATATGACTACTTAGCAATAAAGTTCTGCCTGGGGGTAAAACAGCAATTTAAATGTACAGCATGACTTGACAAAATTGCTACGTATAGGATTAGATTCTGAACTGACAGACCTCAGCCTTACCTCATGAACCCCAACTAAGGACTGATTCTCTTCCCTTTGAAAAGCAGTTTTATATGGGTGACTTTCAGAAAAAATGCCCCTTGCTTGTACAAACTCCCCTTCACATGAAAACACTTTGGTCAAATTTATGCATTATCCATTTAATAAGTGCAGCTTAAACTTTGATTCTGATAGGGTCCGGGGGGAGGAAGCTATTCTGAAGGCCTTCCCGAGACTCACAGATGTGTCTGTGTGTTCTTTCACATACTATTTCTTTGTCCAGCCATATGCTGTCTTTTGACTCAGCTGTACCATTCTTTGAGGTCTTGTCATGAAAGGGAGCAAGAGCGGAAAACATACAGGTCAGGATCACCAGAATTTTTTCAGCTGTGATCACCTATGCTTTTAAGGCAAAAAATACACCTACCCTTCTGGCTGGTGAAAAATAAATAAAACACTTTTAACTTAATAATAAATAAAGCACTCTTAACTAGAAAAAAAAACCTGAATTGTTTGCTTGCATCTCATAAAACATCAAAATCAGTCACATTTAAGCTGAGATTATATTCTACATGGAATCACCCAACGTGCATCTGGCTACTCATAACATCAATGAGAAAAGAACCTGGAGCTCCATGACACCAGTGTACAAGCTCATTCTCCCGCTCGATTGTCTCTCCCAGCTCAGGAGGCCAGTTGCTGTTCTGTTCTTGGTCCATAAGAAAATCAACGCTCTGCCACACAAGCTCCTGATCTGCTGGCTGCAGGTACTCGTAATAGGAAAGCAACATCTGAAGGATTGATGAAAGCCCATGTGCTGCACCTGTAAAGAACAGAAACAGTCAAATTAGAGGGTAGGTTTAGGTCCTACCTCCATCACGTGGCAAGTTTTCCTTGGGACTGATTTCCTTGTCAAGTGCAAGGCTCTTTCATCTTCTTTATGCATATTACAATAGTGGTTGGGATAAAAGCTTTCTAGGTGCATGACACTATGATGTTACTACTTCTGTCATTTCCAGTTCCCTTAGCTATGCAAAAATACGTATGAACTTTTTCTACTCTCACTGTGATATGACTGAAGCTCAGTCCACGAAGTTAAACTGAACCTAATCCAAATACTGCTTCAAGACGTTATTCTTCTTGACACACTACTGAATCTGGACCATTATTCTGAAGTCTTTGTTGAACCCAAATTGAAACTGGACCATAAATGATATTCCCAGTTACTGACTGACAGTGTCAAGTCAGGTAAAACCTGAATTTCAGTGCAAGAATTGTCTGTACCTGCCGGGGCCTGTGGAGCAGCACCACTCAGTGACTTTTCCCTCTGCCCCCCTGCCAGAGAGCTCAATAACATCTGCAAACCAATCTCACACTTTCTGCAGTGATACTGTGCCTTGAGGACTCCCACTAGGGACCTGCTCAATGACCTTTCACCACTGCTTCAGATGAGGTCCACCTAAGCTGCTTGCGGTGGGTGGGAGCTGACCATATGCTTGAGTTGCACTGCTATGGCCAAAAAACGCTTTGTAAGTCCCTGAGTGGCAACAGCAGCTAACAAACAACATCCCCTGAGAGTTCTCTCTGGTAATCTTCTCCACGCAGGCATGGGCACCTCGCTGCCTCCATCTGGCAAGGGCAGATTTACCAGGGCAAAAAGGGGAAGAGAGAATGAAGCTGCTGCTTGCTGCTCCCCTGGTGCAGCACAGGCATCTCCTGTGCTCCTTGGCACAAGGCAGCACCGGCCCTTCCCTCCAGCTCCTCAGTCCCACTTAGGGGTTTTAGGAGGTTGGATGGTCCCAAGTCAGTCAGGAGAAATCCCACGCTGTAGGTTTTATATATTTCATTTCTGAAGCATCTACTGGCTCATCATCTACACACAGCATCACTTTCAAAGTTGTTGGTGCATTTCACTCACCAAGATACTCTGTTCCATAGTAGGAATACATGAGTGGGAACGGTTTCCTCTTCTTCACTGCATACTGCTTTCCTGATTCTAGTATGGCCAGGCAAATTGATTTTATTTGTGCTGGGGTCAGCACCTAAAAAGAAACATCAAAACAAACACAAAGTCTATTATAATAATTTTCTTTTTTAGACATTTTTCAGGACTCTGCTATTTTGCTGGTGCACAAGACAAAGTACTGCCTTTAATCTTATGAGCATGCGGTAACGTACATCCTTATTAAGAGTTCCTTACATAAACCAGTACATTTACATAATGTTTCTCAAAAACAGTTTCATCCCATCTCAGGAAAGTGATTGTCAAATCTTTATCTGCACAGATGAGGTGAAAAGAGGTTCCTGCCTTTCCTTCGCAGAGATCCATCAGTCTGATGGAAGCTGACAACAAGCACCACGGAAGCTGCAGAACAACACCCTCCAGACAGGAGGAAGAGACATTAGAAGGCAAAGGAAAACAGACCTATAGAATAAGTAAATGTCACAGGCTTTATTGGGACATACTGAGCTGACAGATTTTTCTCAGACAAAAAGAGGAAGCAAAGAAGAGATTCCTACATTTTAGTGAAAATCAATACTACATATGTTGGTTCAGAAACATCTTAGTGAAAGAATCAGGCCTTACTTCAAGAAAATGCTACGAAAAATGAAGTGCAAGATGGGTTTCTATGAAGAGAGACTAGCTATGTTTATGGAACTTTATCATCATGAACAGGTCAACACTGCCTTTAATGCAGTCCTAAGAAATTACTAATACCTTACTTGTAGTGGTGTCAAAAGTAAGTAAGATTGACAAATTATATATTTCACCAGATGCAAACTTTTCCAAGTTACTGACCTAAAGCATTCAGTGAGGAATCTGTTTTGCAGGTTTTGACTACAGCTCTAATGATATGCAATTCACTGCAACTGTCAGCAATTTCCTCTGTGTCAGCCACATCTGTACGTTACTGACCAATACCCAGGTCATTAAAATAATTTAGTTGAAGCAGTGTTTTGGTTTTTGAGGAAAGCCTGTATGGTAGCTGTACTTAGCAAAAAAAATTTCAACTCATGAAAAGAGAACTGAGAAAGAAAAAAGGCAAAATGAGGCAGAAAAAAAGAAAAAGGCTGTAAAAATACCCTTGACAGGACAAACAGTAATCCTAAAACTAACTGGAATATCAAGATACTGTCTTTAAAATGTTTCTGAACACATTTGGGCTAGCTATAATTTGTATTATCATAGGATTTACCATTACTTCTTCAAGTTTAAAAAATACTGTTAGCATTAAGTATGGAGGCAACATATGTTATCAGCTACATTCATTTGACATGTAAAAGATGCTAAGGATAATTAATGTCACTTAGAACTTGACTGAAAACTAATGGCTGAAAAATTCTGGTTGTCTATCCTACCTTGCTCCTTGATAACAAGGCATTTTATTACAGCTGCTCCAAATGGGTATGATATTTGTACAACCTGGAGAACAGCCTACTTCTGATCTTAATTAGCGTTCTTTAATGTTACTGCAGTAGAAGTAAATAAGCTGTTAACATCTGGAGGCTTCACTAATTTCTAGTCATTTTTAAATGAATTGTTTTAGCTTCACTGAACTTAAAGAAACGGTTTAAATCCTAAGCAAACGAGGCAATCAGAGACACAGTGAGACACACTGCATTCTCTCCAGAGCTCTCACTTTACTGTCTTGCAGTCTGGGACCTAGTCCTCCAAATCCTATACTTTGTAAAAGGAGTAGTAAGGTAACCCTTCAAAGATAAGTGGGAAGGATAAGATCTCCTAGCTGTAATTCTGGAAAGCAAAGGCACGCTGATTAGAAAAATCATAATCAGTTCATTTTCTGTATGCAGTTGTTCCTTTACTTCATAAATCAAGTGGCTTTCAATACAAACCATGTTTTGCTAAGCATATTTTTATGTTCAGCGCATCTAATTTTTAAATTGAATTAGTGACTATTTTAAAATGCTGATTGTGTATTTTAAATCGATTTAAACTTCTACCCAAATCCAGCCTTGCACAACGCTGCAGAAGTATAAGCTAGCAAGAAATGCATTGTTCACCATTTTTTAATATAAAGTAAGTGTAAAAAGTCAAACACTTAAGCACTATGATTACTTAAGTGTATAGATAGTGTACTCTTTTGGCTGGCATAATGAAATATGCTAATGAATATCACCTCTTTCAGAATTCAAAAAAGCCCACATGCAAAGCCAGATGAAAAATGATTATTTAAAATTATTATTAGAATGGATGATAGAGATCAACCCATCCGAACCCACTTCCACATTACAAAAGAAAATGGAAAAGAAGATAACCTATGTATCTTGAAAGCAACGTTCTCTCCGGCCACTGAGACTGACCTGTACACTTAAGGCAGGTAGGAGATGTGTCCTAACTAATAGCTAAATAAGACAATTTTTGTGCTGACTCCAAATATCTCTTACCATCCACAGTCACTGCAGGGCTGCTGCCTGTCATCCAAAACTCTTAAATATGAAGGATTTGAATTTGATCCTTATTCCAGGAAATGATTCGCTGGAACAGAGACCCTCGCTTACGATCATTATTAGCGGACTTCCGAAGGTTGAATGATCAGAGATCACATTTAAGATCTCCATTGGCTTGCTACATTTTATTTCAACCAAATCTGTGCTAAAACCTCCTCCAATTTCTTTCACCTTGCCAAGAAATAAAATCTGTGGCTAGTCTCTGGATGGTCCCTCACAACATCTTTAATAAAACAGTTAAAAACTTATGACCAAAACAACAATGATAGAATGCATTAATCATAATCACAGATGGTGTAGGCATGGTTCTCTGAAGTTCATTTTCTTTTCAGTGCAGTCACGATGCCTCCTTGCCCCTGGGAATTACTGAAGCAATATGTTTAATTAGGGGTGGCAAAGAAACAGACTGATCATCCCAAAGGCTTTGAAAGGATAAACTGCATATTGATATCATGTCCTCTGGTGAAAGCTGTCAGAGGCTTTGATGAAGAATAAAGTCAATATGAAAATACGCTACCCAGAAAAAAATTTCATGCTTGAGATACCACATTTTTTGAGAAACTTCTTGAATGTCATTTAATACGAGCTGGCTACACAGTAGGTAAAATTATTCTTTATTGTGTCAGTACTTAGCTGAAAGACTACTGACCCTAAGAGATACATTGCTGGTGGTTTAATATTTCAGCTAACTCTTTTTGTATTTTTAAAGACACCACAACCTATCCTATCACATTAGAAGTGTTCATTTTAGTCTCCTCACTAGACCGAAGTCTGGAATACATGCATTCCACATTTCCCCTGCAATTTCTGTTATCAATTGGCTGGTGGAGTTCTTTATTTTCTGTTTTAAATCATTGTCCAGTGATGCTGTGTGCTGCCAAATAACTGTTCAACTCACACTGGTGACAGCTGCGTTCCCATATACCTTTTACTTTAAGCACAACACTTAAGCAGTGCTATAATACTTACTATTTGTACTACTGCCTGTGCTTAGGAGCCCTACTTACAGTAAAAGAAGCCACTGTGATTGTTTCTAAAGTCTTTCCATTTTCCTCTTGTGCCACTGCAGACAATATGCCTTCCTCCATCAAGACACTCCACAAATTTGTGAATTATTTAAGGCAGGTACTTTATTCAGTAAATCCTTGTTAGAAGTCAGCAAGGAAGTACTATGTCTACAGCAATCACATGTCATTTTGTGCTGTTAGCACTCTTTCTCAACTGAGATTGTTTAGTTGGAAGTAAATAATTTCACAACTCCTTTTAATCTACTAAGATTTCATAATAGACTGGTTATGACAATGCTAGGCCCTAGATATGTTTCAGAAACTGTAGACAGAAATCTTGACCTTGAGCATTAGGCAGAAAGAGACAAGACTAGCTCTTCTTTGCTTCTGATTACAGTAACATTTTCAGCACTTCATCAATCCTCTGAATGCTTGCTACAAGCCCCTTGGCTCATGATTTCCCTTTTGAAAACCACTGCTACATAAAACTGCATACTGTATTGAGCGTATTTGAGGACTGTAAGCTTTTAGTTCTTTTAAAAGATCTGTATTTATTTTCTTAGAGCTCTTTTCTGTATGTTAGTAACAGAAGGCATTACTGAATGCCAAGTATCATTATCTCTTTATAACTGCATCAGTACTTTTAGGAGGTAACATTATTGTGGAAAAAGCTTTCTTCTATGCATATAAAAAATTTAAATATGCATCTAACACATCAAACCTCTGTCACACATCTAAAAATCCATTTACATTAATTTGATCATATGCTTTTTCTGATGCTGTAGAAAGTATCAAAAATAAGCTGAAAAAAATGGGTCAGTCTACAAACCTAACAGGAGCTTTGCTATTACTCTCCTATGCTGGAAGCCCAGCAGAGGGAGCTTGTGAATTAGTTATAATACTCAAAAACGCTGTAAAAAAAAATATACGTCTGTGTTCAGCAGGACAGCTGACGAGCAGAAAGATGTTGGAGCCAACTTGGAAATTTAATGATACCTTACTGCACTGCGTGATGTTTAAGTTCCCTCCTTAAGCTTGATCTTTTTCTACCAAAGACAGGGGCTGGGGTTTTTCAGGGACCTTTCCATGCAATGTCATGGCTAGTTATTTTTCTTTCAGATGATGCTAACACCCGAAGCCACGGAAGAGTACAGGTACAAAGACAGAGGGACTGCCTCCTGCTAGCAATATCCCAGTTCAATTGATGTACCTCTCCTGCAGCACAGTGGGAAACCCAGCTCCAAGTGCACAGCTGTCTGCTTTCCTTATGGGCAGTGTCAAGTACACACTTCTTTAAAAAACAGATAAATATTTTTTAAAAAATCTCCTGAAAACTTTGTTCAAGGAATGGGATTAGTTCCAATACTGTTGCTAATGCAGTATGTTTCATGCTGTAACAGCACCACAAATAGTACTTTCTAGAGAGCATACTTTCCCAAATTTCTCATATCAATACAACTACGTGACAGTGTATGTAGGCTCAGCACAACTACTAACATGATTGTGTCAGTTCATTGGAAAATGGTACTTGACAGCAATCTGGAGTAAAACAGACTATTATAGATCCCACTGGTATTGCTTGTTTTTAACATGTAAATTTGGGGGGTTTTGA
>VZTV01090976.1:5620-29837 GCA_013400875.1 Anhinga rufa | reverse complement strand
TTCTGTGATTCTGTGTACATGTTTTTTTTAACACTACCAGGAATGGTAACTCCATCGGCTCTCTGGGCAGCCTTTTCCAATGCCTGACCACTCTTTTAGTAAATAAATTTTTCCTAATATCCAATCTAAACCTTCCCTGGTGGAACTTGAGGCCATTTCCTCTCATTCTATCGTTAGTAATTTGGGAGAAGAGGCCAACACCCACCTTACTACAACCTCCTTTCACATAGTTGTAGAGAGTGATAAGGTCTTCCCTCAGCCTCCTGTTCTCCAGAGTAAACAACCCCAGATTTCTATATTACTTTGACCTGAATTTTTAATGATGGTGCTCTGTGTAAGGGTGAATTATACTGTTATGTATAATTTACTAGACTTAAACACAATAATATTTGATAGTTTTAAATGTTACAAAGTCAATCTTGCTCTTTTCCTTATTTCAAAGTTCAGATTTACTCTTCACTAATACCACAACTTTTATTGTTCCTGGTGCTGGAAGTTCCTAATTTGCCTGCTTAAGGATGATTTGGAGAGCATATTGGGAGAGGAATGGATATTTTTATAGACCTTCCTGGATTAAACATCTGTGTGCTTTTGGTGACCAGGTACAATGATTTACAGACTTGCTTTCCAGTCTAGCATTCCCTGCTGCATTGGATCCATACCAGGCAGCATATATTTTCCTGACTGCACCGGCATAACAGCACAAGCCATGTTGTGACATGTGTCAGACCTTGGCATCCACCATTCTGCTGCAAAAAGGAGGTAAATAGTAGCTGTATAGCAGGATACTGTTAAATGTTTTTTTTGTCCCTTTACATATCTATGCATACAACTGAGTTGAACACAGCACTATAAAGAACAGCATTTTTTTGCAAACAGAATACAGGTACAGACATATGCATATATATTTCCACATCTACTCATTTCTTTGTACAAGTTTTCTTCTTTCTGTGTCACATTCTCTTACAGAAAATTTCACCTACTTGCTTTAATAAGAATAACTTTGTTTTATAAGACTAACTTCTAGAAAACTTTCAGCAGGTAAAATAGTTCACCATAGTAAACCCTATTTGAGAAATAAGAATACACAGTCCAGGAGGGGCAGGCTGAACAAAAGCAAAGTGTAGAAAATGACTTGTAATTTTCCAGTTTCTCTCTGGAAGTTTCAGAACAACTAACCACCATCAGCTTGACATTACCAAGCTTGCTACTAAAGATACATAGCTTTTATTCAGTGAAGAATGACCTGTAGAAAACTTACATCAAAAGCCAATGAAGTGAGGCAATGATATATTTATGTGCATCCCAGTATGAGAAAGTTACTTTGAAAGGTAAGAGAGGTGTTTTGAAAAAAATATTGCCTCTGCTTGAAAAAAAACCTATGCTTTCTATTGAACACAATATATTAAAGTGAAATGGGTAACAAATATACCTGAAAGTGATTGCACAAATGTTCAGTTCAAAGAAATCATAGGTCACTGGTAGGTTCTGATGTGTTCAAGGGCTTTTTTCCTATGAAAAGCTTGATAATTAAAAACATAGTCTGTACAGGATAAATAGCTACAGTTATTTCCACTTAATTATAATTTGAGTTAAACATTTAGCTTCTGTTAAATAAAAATATTGAGATCCACCTAAATCTATGAAATAAGAAATAGTGCTTACATTGTTTGAAGAGCATTAGCAGGAAAATATTACATGAAGAGTTATTTTAAGTCTTGCTCCTCCCTACTTACACCTATTCTAAGATTGTAACTAATGGTGTGACATCTGGCAACCATACTACCTCAGGCTGTGACCTTCTCACTTCTTATAAAACTGTGGGAAAAGTTTAACAGTGTAAGCATCGGGTTTGGATTCTTTTAACTGTCTAGAAGCACAGAATCAAATATAGATACAAGCTACTCAGCTCTTTTGTCTCTGAACAGCTAAAATCTGCTTTCCTCAGGACAGATTCTTTCAAGAGTTGCAGTTAGGTCTTATGCAGGCAAGAAAACTAAGTGGTTGGGGGCTTTTGATGGGGAACAGTTCTTGAAGCTTACAGAAAGTCTACTTCATGGTCCCAATTAATTTATATCATCCATTGTGAAGAAAAGTATAGCAATAGAAAGTTGATTCTGCAAAATCGTAAAGTATATTATTGCAAAATTTTGTAACTGGGAAACTTTTTGCAAAATTGTTCATTTTTGCTATCCATTTGATAAGGATGCTGATTTAATTGCTAAAGTGTTATTATTAATAATTAAGTGCATTGTTATCTGACCAGGTTCAAGATCATATTTGTAGTTCTAATCATAAATATCCTCTCTTCCACCTACTGTCAAGATAGTAATAAAAAGAAGAGAAACCAACATGCTCAGCCTGCTTTCTGGCAGAGGTCACTTTCTGTTAGATGACACTGTGTTATAGAGCTAGTTTCTTTGTTCAGTCTCTTGGGAGTTTGTCAAAGGATTTTCTCACTGCATGGCAATGATCACCACAGAGCAGAGTTTTTCAGTTCAGAGATTATCATTTCGCTTTAAGCATTGTGAGGAGTGACATCTAGAGAAAACACATCGGTGTTAAAAGGAAAGTCAGGAGGAACATTTAGCAATAGCATTAGGTATGAGTATGAAATTGGCAGTATCACAAAATGGAAAAGAAGTCTTGGATGAGTTGGTAATCTCCAGTTACCCAGAGATCATCTGCATTCTCTTCTCATCAGTAGGCCATTTCATAGTTTTTTTTTTTCCTATGAAAACTTCTCATGGATTCTTCAAATTGCCAAAGAAAATTGTTCTTCTACTGAAGAGACATTTTGTTTGGCCATCCAATATTAAATAATTTACTAAATTCCTTTGGATATCTAAAAGGTTTTGCTAGATTTAAGAAATGGCAGAAATTTTTGCCATTCTTCCATATTTAAAAAAAAAAAAAGCATGAATTGTAGACTTCTGGTTGCCATATCACCTAATGTAATACAGGATAGGTGATGCTGAGCTTGCAAAATGAAACTACATGTCATCACTCATATAAATTCCAGTTATGAGTTAGCAGCTATCACATCTGCTGCTACCCTTATCTTGTAAAAGCATAGTGTTTGGGAGGGTATTTAACAATCATCTGCTATAGTCTGGTGTTTAGACACCAGGTCAGGCTGAGCGCTACCAGAAAGCAGAAGCTTCAGGCACTCTTAGGTATCTACTCTTCTCATCTGTCATTAAAAAATACTTGAAAAAGTATTTTTCAGTATCAGGGTATTAGCTTTCAAAAGCTTTCTTAATTTCTTGTTTGCCACACTGATACAATACCTAAGACATAAACTGAGGATAGAGCTTTGGAAGAATCCCAAGAAAAGAGCCATCTGCCAGACAGGAGAAATCCTGTACCTCTGAACAGTTTCTTTCAGTACTGGGAATACAACACCATGCTTCTTTCTTCTGAAAATTGGTATAAGTTATAACCTTATTTATCTATGTTTGTCCTTTATCAAAGATACTATCTAAATGTTTAATGCTTCTACTCACATCATCACCCATTTTATTGAAAATTACTGCCACAAGCCAATACTTTCAGTACTCTTAAACTGTGTTTTTCTTTACATAAATTGGGTGAGAATAAACACTGAAACAAACATAGCAATTCTCTTCTTTGTTTCTTAGTTCACACATACATGGAAGATAAGTCTTTAACAGAATTTGCAGCTCCCCCCATTTGGAAAGCCCATGGTTACATCCAAGATTCTTTTGATAATGACTTTGTTGTTCAGAAGCTAGTAAAAAGTTTTCTGCATTTTTTTATAACTAAAATACTGTTTAAGCTCTGCATGTGACTTTAGCTGGCATCTTAGGAATGGGTTAAGAAGCTCTAAACATTATGAAAGATACAAGTTACTGAAACAATGTTCATATTTTGGAAACATACACCATTTTTGTTTAACATTGAGAAAGACCAGAAATATGTTGTCATGGTTTAGCCCCAGGCAGCAACTAAGCACCACGCAGCCGCTCGCTCACTCCCTCCTGGTGGGACAGGGGAGAGAATTGGAAGAGTAAAAGTGAGGAAACTCATGGATTGAGATAAAGACAGTTTAATAGGGAAAGCAAAAGCTGCGCATGGAAGCAAAGCAAAACAAGGCATTCATTCACTGCTTCCCATGGGCAGGCAGGTGTTCAGCCATCTCCAGGAAAGCAGGGCTCCATCACGCGTAACGGTTACTTGGGAAGACAAATGCCATCATTCCCGATGTCTCCCACTTCCTTCTTCTTCCCCAGCTTTATATACTGAGCATGACATCATATGGTATGGAATATCCCTTTGGTCAGTTGGGGTCAGCTGTCCCAGCTGTGTCCCCTCCCAGCTCCCTCTGCACTCAGCACAGCATGGGAAGCTGAAAAAGTCCTTGACTAGTGTAAGTGCTACTTAGCAACAACTAAAACATCTCTGCATGTTTCCAGTTTCCAGCACAAATCCAAAGCATAGCCCCATACTAGCTACTATGAAGAAAATTAACTCTGTCCCAGCTGAAACCAGGACAATGTGCATCTAGAAATTGCAAATTTCCTTGGAAGACTTGTATCTTAGCACAGAAGTTCCCTTATCTCAAGAAATTCTAAGCCATTCCTGGATCTATGGGAGATGCAGGAGAACTCTAGCACTGTGGCACTCCAAAAAGAAATCAACAATGGCAGTCATATCCAGTACTCCTGCAAGGAATAGTTTTTAAATGGCAGCTAATCAAATGAGTTACCATGGACACAAATGTCTTTGCCTGTGGTGGGTTGACCTTGACTGGGTGCTAGGTGCCCACTGAGCTGCTTTCTCTCTCCCTCTCCTGAACAGGACAGGAGGAGAAAATAAGATGGAAAAGCTTGTGAGCTGATATAAAGACAGAGAGATTGCTCACCAGTTACTGTCATGGGCAAAACAGACTCAACGTGGGCATGATTACTTTAATTTATTGCCTGTTAAGAATAGAGTAAGGTGGTGAGAAACAAAGACAAAACTAAAAATGTCTTCCCCTGCCCCTTCCCCCTTCTTCCCAGGTGCAACTTCACTCCTTCACTCCCGACTCCTCTGTGTCCTCCCTGTTGCCAGAGGGCAGGTCAGTCCATAACAGCTCCTCTGCCACTCCTTCCTCCTCACACTCTTTCCCTCCTCTCCCATGGGAGACAGTCCTTCATTAACTGCTCCAGCATGGATCCTCTCCATGGAATACAATCCTTCAGTAACAGATTGCTCCAGTGTGGGTCCCCCCATGGGCTGCAGCTCCTGCCAGGAGCCTGCTCCTGTGTGGGCTCTCCACGGGCTGCATCTTCCTCAGGGCATGTCCACCTTCTGCAGCATGGGGTCCTCCACGGGCTGCAGGGGGACAACCTGCATCACCATGGTCTTCTTGGACTGCAGGGAATCTCTGCTCCAGCACCTGCAGCACCCCCTCTTTCTTCTCTGGCCTGGGTATCTGCAGGGCTGTTTCTCTTCCATTTTCTCTCCCCTCTCTCTTAGAGCTGCTGTGCAGCATTTTTATCCTTCTCTTAAATACACTGTCCCAGAGGTGCCACCATTGTAGCTGCTGGGCTCAGCCACGCTCTGCGATGGCTCCGTTGGAGCTGGCTGGAACTGGCTGCATCTAGCACAGGGCAACCCTGGTCTGTTCTGATAGAGGCCACCCCTGCAGACCTCCCGCTGCCAAAACCTTGCCACCTAAACCCAACACACTTCCTCACAGGTTCGTGGGCTGAAACTGGGCATAAGCTGGGGCCCGGTGCACAAAGTAATCAGTGGCGTGTGCTGAAAGGCACACAGGTGAACAGTTCAATGGTACGACTAAAACCTGAGCGCCACAGCCATTGCTGGTATCAGCTCTACAGATCTCAAACAAGTAACGAAACCACAGTACTTGATAAGTGACTCCATGTTGGGCATGACTGTCTTTGGATTTAAGTACTCGAGAATGGATCTTGAGACATCCCTGAGCATCTCCAACCTCAGGTGAAGACAAGGGGAAGGACGTACAGGTATTCAACATCTGAAATTGAGACCCAGGGAAAGCAAGAATAATCACTCAAATGTGTGAATCTCATTTGAAGGTACTCATAAAAATGTTGCCTTAGATGAGGTACAAAAGCAACAGAAAAGAGGCTCTAGCCGTAACATCTCCACCTGCCATGGTGCCTGCACACCCATTTCATGTGGCAGAGAAACAACCTGGAGGCCCATTCACAGGATTTCAGAATCACAGAACGGTAGGGGTTGGAAGGAACCCCTGGAGATCACCTCGTCCAGCCCCCCTGCTTGAGCAGGTACACCTAGAGCAGGGTGCACAGGACAGCGTCCAGGTGGGTTTTGAATGTCTCCAGGGAGGGAGACAGCCTGAGCCAGAGCCTGAGCTGGCCCTTGCCCTCAACCAGTTTATTCTACATTCCGCATGTATAAAACAACTCATATTCCTCACCTGCCTCTCAGCACTGTTGTGCAACTGTCCTTAGAAATAGCAGCAAATTCATCCCATGTGTCATTCCCCTCACAACTACACAAGTGCCCAAGCATCTGCTGGGAACCTTCACCAAGAGAATCAGCGCCTGTGGTCCAGGTATCATTTCCATTATTAAACACTGATTTCTTTAATATCGGTATCGAATAGGCTGCTAATAGTCAAAATTTTCCCAGTCATATTTAGTACATTAGACTGAGGTAGTACTTCCCTATTGTTATTCTCCCTAAATTCAAAGTAAATTTAAAAACTTCTTGGAAAAAGCAGCTTTTATATCAAGGGATCCAAATGCTGGACAGACTTGACAAGATCTCTCTCTCTTTCTGCTTGTCCCATCTATATTCCCTGTAGAAAACAGGCTAAGGGAAAGAACGTCCACATACCCTTATATACATAATATGAAAAGATAAGTCAAAGACCATGGGAAAATCTCTGTACTAGTAATGTACATATCCAGTACTATCCATACGAAACAGAGACATCTGAATTTATTACATTAAATCCAAAACATAATCCATATAATAATACAGATGATAAGCTAAAAGGTACTCTATTTCACTTACACAGAAAAAATAAGGACTAAACCAACCATGTTAAAATTTAAATATGCAATTTTACAAGCCTTGATATTCAAACTCCATTTTCTTATAACCAGTGATTCCTACCTAACAATCAGAATAATAGACTGTATAATGTTTAGGAGTCTGCAATTGTAATAATTTTTAAAAAATATTTTTTAAAATCACTTATTTCAAGATACATTAAAGGCAATGTAACAAAATGAAGCAACTTCTTACTTACATCACAAAATCAAGAACTATAACTTAAGCGTACTTTGCCAACAAGTTCACAAATATCTAAATCTTTATCAGATTTGTCCTGAATTTTAAGTAACTCTCAGTCAACTTTGGTGTTAACTAGCTTGAAGTTAGCTTTGTAAAACTTTCAAAATTTGCCTTTTCCTCAGTATTGATACAGTTTGGTAATTATAGTTATTTCACTGACCATAATGTCCTCTGATGACCAAATACACAATTCTATAAACTGCAACTAGTTGATGATTCAGATTAAAAAATATTTTCACAAAGCCTGTCTGTAGAAACTGGACAATCCCGTGCAGCTGTACTGTTAAAACATTTGTTAGTTCTTTCAAAGGGCAATCTTATCTTTACTCCAATAATTAAATTATACCAATAAAAGTATACTCATCCAGTGAAACAGTACTTAATAATATTCCTTGAAGAAAACAAGCAAAACATTAAAACTTTTTGTAATACTTTTTATTTTAATTTTAATTTTATCTTGGAGAAATGACATTTTGCATTCTTGACTACTTTTAGCTTCTGAAAAAATAATTGGAATTTCCTATTTTTTTTTAATCTCAGCTGAGACAGAGCTTCCAAGTTAGAGCACATCTTGGTTGCAATTTGCACCAATGTAACCAAGTTTTGAGAAAAAGGCATACAGAATAAACAAAGAAATAAAGAATCAAGTGTTCTCCATGTAACAGTGGTTTAACAATAGTTTCACTTTATGTGTAGAGCTTTTGTTTCTGGATCTGGGAACAACATATGGCCAATTCCTCTTACCCTCAAAGGTCAGATTCCATTATATCTGACCTCCACATTACAAATTAGCAAACAAAGCCATTTGTGAGCCTTCACTGCTTGCCATTGTTATTCATGCAAATCTGCCGCAATGTGCCATTTAGGACAGTCGTTGTTGTAACCCAACTACATGACAATGTATGCAAATAACCAATAGACTGAGATACAAAGAAAGAAACAAGAAGTTAGCATCGATTTTCCCCAGTTGTCCACATCTGTTGGCATTAATAGCAGGAATATCTAAAAATAATTGAGCCAGCCCTCGGTGGAGGAATGAGGGTCTTGCACCCGGGAGACCTGGAGGGAAGCCTGAAGAGAAAAAGGACGAAAAGGTGTTTTTCAGAGCGTTTATCAGAGCGTTCAGAGCTGNAAGAAAAAAAGAAAGTTTACATTGAGAAGCAGGTTTATTTCAATCCATAAGTGTTCTTAGATGTGTATTCATGTTTTATTTTCTCACAAGGCGTATTTAAAGGGCATTAAATATGACTAAATTAACAGCATTGATTGATTTCAGTGTAGCATATCCTGTAGAGTATTTTTGGTGCAGACAGTTGCTGTCAAATGTCAGGATCCTCAGAAAGGGTATGTGTTATCCCCTGAAGATGCGCTTTTAAGCTATATTAAACTGGGGGAAGCAGGGAGGAGGACACAAGTCACTTTGGAGTTGACCTAAAAGAGCAAAATATTTAGGCATGACAGATCCACCTAAATGCAACATCTGTAGCAGGGGGAATGCAGACTACATTAACTCCTCTTTTTGATGATAACGAAGTGGACTGTACTGGACAGTGTAAAGAACAAACCTGTAACAGAAAAAAGGTGGGCTGTTTGATCTTATATATTTGTTCTGTACATAATTTACATAATTTTTTGTGACTCAGCAGTTGTTTATAAAGTAGATTTGCATTATATAAAACTTAATGAACTCTGAGCCAAACGTCTTTGTAGCATTTGTCCCCTGGAGTTTGACTTTGAATTACAGACATTTCCACACAAAAGAAAAATTAATCTATATTATGTTGTTAACGATAAAGGAAAAAATTCCAGAAGTTTATAGTACATTGATGTATGTATGTGGGACATTGGCATAACAAATGGGTTACATAATCTGTAAGGTAATGAACGAAGATAACTTTCTCTGTATTCCTGTCTCTTCCTGTTCCCATGTTTTATTTTCTTTTCACTACATGTGTAAGGGAATTATTACGTGTAATACCTAGTTGAGGACAGGTAATAAGTCTCCACTGAAAGGCATATAACCAGTTTCCTTACTACCACTGTTTCTACGTCCCCTTTTCTTTGGCTTGAAATATTTAATTTGAAAATCACTGGGAACATTTTCCTGTGTCAGTTATATAAATGTAGTTAAATATAGTCATTAGGATTTTCTATTTAGGACCTTCCCATATGTTTAGGATTTCCAACAGAGATTTTACAAGCCATGAAATCACATGGAATGCCATCGAGTAGAGTATTAATTTCTATTAAAAAAATAGAAAAAGGAAGCACAAATACTGAGATGTTAGGATTGTGGGGTTTTTTTTTATAATATACGACCAATAATATAAGGAAGCGTATAATTCTGAGTATGATTGACCATATATTATCTTATTTTTCCTGTTTCTTAGGTTTAATGGCCAGGCCAGGCCAGCCCTTCCAGGGTTTTGAGTCATAGTGCCATTGATTTCAGTGATGCATGGGGATAAACCCCTCCACACAACTATAAACCTAACTCAGTGCTTTGGTAAAATATACATCTATGAAAATGCTGTATTTTTCACCTCCATTGAAGGTCTCTATCCCAGCCAAGAGTCAGACCTTCTTTAAAAATTTGACCTGCTCCTCTGCATGCAAATAAAGTAGCAATTTAAGCATAGATGTTTTCTATCTGTTTTAGTTATGATTAGATAGCTCATAATTCCCAAAGAGGGTATTTTATTTTCGCTTTCATTGTCATAATGTTCTAGACAAACTAAAAGTTATAGTCCATAAAGATCATATATCTGGTAATCCAGAGTACCTTACGGTATCTTTCCACATTTTGCAAGAACTGTTTCCATGCCATTTGCCAGGAATAAGCACTAAAGTGCACTTCAGCATCCTGAAATGCTGCACTGTTTATTACAGCTGTTCTGATACACTGCTGAGCTGAACTCTCTCTAATATTAATACCTTTTCTTTCCAAAACCAGTCATATCCGGGCACTTAAGAGTGTTTACTTCAACTGGGCCAGTATCTCTTTTTGAAGTTACGAACAATTTTCTCAAACAAGGAAGTTCTATTAATATAAGCTTACAGGCAAGAAGCCCGTGTCTACGTTCTTCTCTGACTCATCTGTTATCAAAAGAATGAGTCTTTAGAAAACTCTATTTTACAACTGCAGCCCAAAACTTCAAAACTGTTTAGAATCTTTCAAAGTAAAAATTTTGCAATGTTAACATCTCAGATTAAACAGAGTAACAGGGAGAGAAAAACATTTGCTTTATTTGTGTCATGGAAAGATACAAAGACAGGATTTATCATACCTGATCAACATCTGAGTTAACATCCTATCTAAACCTGGTAATCTATTTAAAGCTTTGCCCAGTGTGGGATGCTTCATCTAAAGCCTTACTCCCTCAAATACCAAGGTAATTGTGTAATGCTGTTGAGAGCTTAGGAGATGCAACTACTTCCTAAATTGTCCAAATACTAAGCTGAGCCCCTAGGCTTCCTTAATGGACAGGTCTCTGCCTGAGACTATGACCAGCATGTGGTGACGGGCTCCCTGGCATTGCCTCCCGTACTTCCTCCCTGTCAAATACATGTCTCATTCGACAGCTGTATTCGACTCTTCTCAACCAACTTAAAGCAATGAGAACTATGAAAATAATTCCTTAAAAAGTGAAAACTACAGACAGGCAGTTTAATGAAAGGCCAGACTTAAGATGGGAGGATAAGCAGAGGGTTGCTACTAAAAAGCGCCTGTGACTGTATGTGTGTGTGCACCCTGGCGCCTGCATATTTTACTGAAATATCCTTCACACATGAGGACAGGGTCTCTTCTAGAAAAGGACATTTTAGTGCTGTTGGATGAGATAGCTTGCTGTGCTAACTATGAAAACTGTCACATCAGTAACGAAGAACGTGATGAAATATTTAAGTAACAGGTTCTTCTTGGATTTCTCGTGGCATTCTTTCACTGAGCACTCACGACTTCACAGCTTATGAAGAAAGTGGAATTTATTTGGTAGTGAATTACTGCTCATTTTCTCAGAAATAATTTTAAATGTAACTGTATTTTACGGTAATATATCATTTTAATTTAGAAGCAGCAGAATAGTTGGGGTTATCTCAGTGTCATCCTATCAAGCTCTGTTTTTTAAAGCTGGTAATTGTCAAACAATTTCAGCATGAACATTTTATCATGTAAGGCCTCAGATCTGGAAAACATTTTAAAAATTAGTTGTAAAATATTGCTTAAATAATCTCTGTCTTGATCTGAATACAATATAGAACAGAAATATTTTGGGACTGAGTAGTGTTGACACTTGTTAAGGGACATTTTTTCCCTCTGTTCTGAGTCCTAATATTTGGGCATTAGTATTTGACAGTTCTTTTTTTCCTAATGGCCAGCAAAATGTTTAAGAGAAAACCTAAGTTCTTAAGAGTAAACAACTAGGTTCTTTTTGGAAAATAACCAATATATATACACTTTAGGCTGGTCATTTCACAATAATTTAAAATAACTCTTTGACTTGACTACATTCTAAGCCAGAAAAAATCACCCATGANTGACTTAACTGGACCAAGGTTTCAACTTCTGTGTGCCATTTGTAATGCTGTCAGTGGGCTTGCATTTTTACTACAGCTTGTAAATCACATCAATTAATCCTGAATTTATTTAGAGAAGGAAAAACTTGTAGAAACTGATGTATTAAGAAAATGAATAAACATGGTTATGTATAGAAATTGCACGGGGGAAGAAGGTTTGAGACAAACAACATGCTACCCATTGATAAATATATAAAGGGTGTTAGAATCAGAGGGGTATAAATAGTCTGTTGTCTGTCAGGAACAAAAATGTAAGCATGCAAACTGGAAGGCAGAAAACCAAGATTAATCTTTAGTCAAAAATATATAAAGTAAAAAAAAAAACGTTCAGAATGATTACACAAGTCAAAAGTAAGAAGTCATTAGAAACAGTCAAAATAAGCTAAAAAAAGCCTTCATAAATACTAGACAGGACATTCTTCCCTTCAATGCAGAAATGAGCTGGAAGACTTTTTAGACTTTCTTTCATTTGTAATTTCTAGATGTGGATGTTGCAAAACTGCCTAGCAACAGAGTGCCCAGTTTTCTTATTGTTAACCAGAATGGGATATCTAGCTCTCTTAGCTGCTTATGAAAACTCTGAGCCCTAATCCATCATTTTGTGGTTAAAAAGATATTTTATAAAAAATTTACAGCCTTTGAGGAGCTAAAGGATGGTTCTAGCCTCTCTTTTGTTAGCGTTACAGGTCATGCATTGCTTTCTTCAGTACTTTGTCTTAAGACAGTTACTATACCAGTGAAGTCATTTACTTCATTAAATTTTCCCTTAATATTCCTCAAGGGGACATGCAGGAAATCAGTTTTCCTTCTGACTGTGAGTAAATTCTACTCTGCTCTTTACCAGGTGCCCCAGGCTTTGCTACTTGCATCAGTAATGGCTGATTGTAGAAAGAAAAGGAGGAATCCAACAAGCTCCAAAGTATTCTTCAGCTATTTTGAAATGCTATTTTGAAAGGTTGCAGGATGAATTCATGGTAATTGCTGGCTTAATATATGAAAATGTCTTTAAGTGATAATGACCAGCTTTTTTGTTTGTTTGTTTGTTTTTTCCTCCCCACTGAGGACACTCAGTTGTGATAATATACCTACTGGCCAAATAGAAGTTGAAGATACTCTGCTTCTGAGTATCTTCTGGTGTCACTGCTAAATCATGCTTCTATCTATAGCATATCTCAGAGAGTTTCCCATTTTCCCAGGTTGTGCTTCTGCTGCACTTCAGTCCTCAGGGCAAAGAAAAGCAGTCCTGTCTGCATCACCAGCCCCTTGTACAGGGGCTCAGGTTGCCCAGAGGCATGCCCTACATCCCTCCATTTTTAGAGCATCTCCTTTAAAAACAGAACCAACCAAAAATTATAAAGATTTAATTAAATCCTTTTTCATTAGTTGTCATGCACCATAAACAGCGTGTCACACACAGCAGTGACACTGCAGCTGGTCTTCAGACAGTAATATGCTGCAGCTGAGACAGAGCAGGATCATGTCTTTTTAGAGTGTACAACCTTTCAGGCAGTAATTTGGGGCTAGATTGCAGTTTCGACCTCACGCTAGCAGTGAGGAAGATGAGCTGTACACTAATAACAGTTCCCAGCGATGCTCCCTGTTGTGCTGGGAGTATACACACAGCAGCTGCTGCTGCCCTTACGGAGGGCTATGCACACCCTCTCTCCTACACCAGTCCAATTCTGATGACATCTGATTACAAACAGCATCATCACTTCAACAGTGTCAAGGCTACCACCTACCACTAATAAGGTTTCTGTTATCACTTATGACAGGTCCTGATGAAATATATGAAGTTCTGAAAAGATCAAAAATAAGGAAACAGAAGAATATGCTATTCTTTATCCTCATTCCTATGCATACACTTATGGAGAAATGCTAACCAACAGCTTGTCATTTCACTGAGACATGTCTATGTAGCGATACAGCTTTCAGACAGTTAAATGGGTGGCTTGGAGCTTAAAGAGAAATCTGGGGAGGCACAATCTGGGACTAAACCTCTCATTTTGAAACACCACCAGCTAAATATTATTTAGTCCTTACACAGTGAGGGGATATGAACCTGCAGTCATCCTTCTACTAAAGTGTGAGCCAGTAATAGACCCCTGACTTGAGAGAATGACAAGACTGAGATCTAACAAAGTGATTTGTGTTTCCTATTGGACAAATGATTATCCATTGCTCTGGTACCAGAGAATCTACACACTGCGTTCTGAAAGGCTCGCACAGCTCAAACGGATTCTTAATGAAATTAGTTATATTCTAATTGTAGAGCTAATTAAATTGTAAAGAGAGACCTGCTGGCACTAGAAACAGTATTCACACTCTTCAGCTACAGCCATATTAAAAGAGCTGTTGAGCTACTTTAGGTTGGTTGGACCTCTGCTATAGCTGTCTAATCCAGGTTTCTTTCAGTATCTATCTGTGGAGAATATTTGCTTAGTGCAAACTGTGAGATAATTTCAAGGAATGTTTTTATAATAAATTTCTTTCTTAGAGATAAGTATACATCTGCTTTCTTCAGCCAGTGAACAAAGCAATAGACAGATACTGGGTTACTATTTCCCCTGCCCCTGACATTAGCAACTGGAAGGTATATATGGCTAGTTGGCCCTTTTGCTACATTCAATATATACTTATATTTTGCTACATTCAATAATACATATTTAAATTAAATATATAGAATTTAAATCACTAGGAAAAAAAATTAAAAAGCCTTCAAAAATATCATTATGTTAGGAAACATAGATTTCTGTCCTGTCAACTGAAGAATAGAAACATTGTCCAACAAAACAGCGGTAGCTCTCCTAATGGCCACCATTATATTATTCATTAAAAAACCCAGTGTATTTTTTGTCACTAAATATAGGGGTTTGGAATGTTTAGATACTGCCTGTAAACAGAATGACTTTTCTATGAAAAAAAGAAAATTAAAACACCTTATAATTTTTCACTGTTACATCCAAATATGCATATTATGTATGAAATTTCCTATCAGTTAGATTAAGATGAATGCGTGAACCAAGATGGTAAAGAATTCAGTACTGAATAAAAATATTTTTAGCCCAGAATGTGTCATATATCTCATATCTTTAGGATGCTATTAATAAAGTTTTCCTATATGAAACCAGAAAAAGGCATTGCCAGGGATTGCAAAAATATAAATTTTTGTCATTTACACTTTGAAAAGCAATTAAAACTGACTCATTGATAATAGCAGAAAGCTTTCCATATTTTCATGCTTATGAGTACTTCAGATTATTAACATTCCTTAAAAGTGCCTGCATTTGAAAATAAATCCTCAGATAATGCATGCCATCAGATAATGCACTCCTTTGGGCAGCCCTGGCAAAATCAGAAGCAAAAGAAGGTGGAAATCAGAGACAAATGTATGTATACGTATATCTAAATGTATATGTATATCTTTCTAAACCCATAGTGCTGGTGAAACATAGGTGTTGGGTTTGTTTTGCCTTTTTAAGTAGCGCTGACATCTGAGCTTCAGTGTTTTAACATAAGACCTCTTCCTCACTGAGTGAGACAAGCTTCTGTGTTTTATATTTAGTATGTTAACCAAATGAAATTACGATCAGAAAAAATTGTAAAAATGAAAAGTTGGCAGCTCTGCTGGGTGTCTCTCTGTTGATGTCTCATTTATTCTCTCAGGCTACACATGCCAGTACATGAACAGAGTGATTTCAGCTACCTGCAAAAGAACCATGTCCCCTCTCCTCTGCCTATCGTTCATTGCCTACTGCCACTGAAGACTGGAGAGCCTCATCTTGCTAATAATCAGCCCTGTGGTTAATTCTGGAGGCAGAACATGGTCCATCCAGCTCACTGCTTGGCAGCTCCTCTGACTTAGCAGGGTGACATTAGCTAAAACTTATTTTTGTCAGTTCACTAAGAAAATATGACTAGGTGAAGGCATACATATGGTTGCATTTTCAAACTGACTTCTGAAAAATGTTCTCAGGATATTTGGAAAAACGCCTGTTTTTAAAGACAGAACTGTAGTTTTGCGCAGAAAATAGGCTTCCCACATACACTGTATCTCTTACAAGTGCTACAGGTGAATTTGAGTATGATGCTTTTGAAAAAGTGCTTATGGGATAAAAAAAAAAAAAGAGAAAAGTAAGAGTTGCCATTCAAAATACGCCAGCTGACAGTATTCAATTTTTAGCAATTCAGAGGGAGATATGAGGCTGAGTAGGAAAACAGCAAGGAATACAACTGAATGACAATGATATAAAATAGTTTAGATCAATTTACAGATCAAACTATCAGAAACAAATACCTTATCTTTTAGATCTGTAGTCATAAAAATGTACATATTATTCCAAGACTGTTTAATTGTCTTAACAAGCTCTGAAAGCCTGCCAAAAATTGAGAGTCTTACATTGTTCATGTTACTGTCCAAGAACATTCAGGCAATGACAGCTCTTGCAGATGTCATGATGTCAGATTTGTGGGCAATGACAAGCCATGTGACTTTCTGTTGCCTTCACAAACAGCAATTGAGAAATATGCAGTATTAGAGTCTCTAAGAGTTACTGTGCTATATAAAAGCATGCAGTACAGCAATAGTAATATTTAGAGGACAATGAAGATATCGCAAGATACCTGGAGTCTAAGATTCAGTTTCAAAGTCTAGGAAAATCACATGAGAAATCAAGAAAACAGACCTGTGTTAGGGACAATCTCTATAAAAAAATAAGTCAAAATCTGGAATTCACACATATACACTTTGAAATTGTGTTCAAGATAGAAATAAATATAAATATTTTTATAATTTTGAGGATTTTGATGACAGAAAATTTTCCCAATATATTTCTTCCACTTGAACATGAGATAGAGCTTCTAACTCCATTGTCAAATATTTCAGCATATGACTCTTGTATTTTCACCATTTCTCCAAAAGCTAGAAAAGTTGAGAAATACAAAATCTACAATTCCAATTGTGTCTCAAGTCAAATCACTGCTGTACGACTATCTATCTTTCTTTTTAGAAACTGTGCCCTACTCAAGCCAGGACGCAATTTATACTACAGTACTTGCCTCAGTAATTTTCTCCCTCTTGTCCTTTCTGCCTGACATGAATCTACAGTGTTTGGAGGATGCAAGCCCTGTGCGTGAACAGCAGGCCACCTCTTATTTCTGTGATGAGAACCATAATTTTGACAAACTTGGTGGATTCTTGAAAAGATAGAATGGAAACAGAATCTCATTTCCTCCTTTTTTGGCACCATTTTTGGTTATTTATTAATTCTAAGGGAAGGGTAACACTGCAGAAAAGTATTAAATGGGAGACACTCAACACTGGCTTCTCTTTCCTTCTGTAACTCAGAGACTCTGAAGTAAGTGCAATGGCTAATTAATGGCCAGACTTGTGAATATGACTGTGTGGCTGAGATGCGTGGGGTAATGACATGAGTTTGGAAAACTCACTTTCTGAGGCAAATAAAGAGTATGACATAGCTTGCAGATATTATTATCACTAATTAACAGTAAAAACATTCAAAATTATATTCAGCTCTATTATTGCCACCCGAAGTTTTTACAAGTCCATAAATTAATATGATACAAAATGATTTCTCCATCAGTCCTTTAAGAATTATTTCCTGTTTTGATCTAGACTTGGTGATTTAATTACAGTTACATCAGAATAAAACCAAAAATGTCACAATGTTGGCTAAAATGGGAATATCTTTCAAATCTAAGAACTTATTACTTAAATGTTTTTATCCTTTGCTATGATGCACAGCATTAGTTTTAGCAGAAAAGTGCAAGCCCCATGACAATATAACAGTTCTTAAGAATATATTGTTTTCTAGAATCGTAGACCAACTTGAGATGTTTAATATTATCCAAGCAATAAACTACACAAGAAGCTCCCTTTGGAATGCACTTACTTTATGAAGTAAGTGCACTAAACAATGTCCTAAGTTATCTAAAAGCAGTAAAGAAGTGCCTTGATACAAACTAAAATGCTAGATGTTTTAATAACATCAAAGGTTTTATCAGAGTGGTTTATTAATTTTAAATTATATAACTAGAATTTGTTTATAAATGGGAAAATATACATGGTAGTTATGCATAGTGAGCCAGAAATCATGTGTAATGCACTGTGCCCTCAAATAAAGCAAACTGCTTACATATGTTAGGCATTGCCTTGCCAGCACTTTCTGTGAATTGGATGCAGATAAAATTTATGGCAGTTTAATCCAGACTTTTCATTTCAGCAGAAAACCCCATGGCAACACTCAGTTGATTTGGCTTTATATTTCTGAGGGAAGAAGATGCCTACTACCTGCGAAAAGGTAATTAAAAATCTGTGGGCTATATCTCTCTTTTGAAGGGTTTGGAATGTGACAAATGCTAAAAGCAGGAGGGTCTTTTCAGAGCTGTAAAGGCTAATAATCTTATTCGTCTGCATTCCTGAAGTTATATTCCCTTTCTGTTCCTGGTATGTTTCCTTTGATGGGATCTAAATTCACACATCAGATGAGAGTAAGAAATGTTTTACCAGAGGAGACAGATCTAGCTGTCCCCAAGTGACAACCTAAGACACGGCTGGGGGGGAGCTGCTTTCCCCCGTCTGTCTGCCCCATCCCACCCAGAGACCATGTCCTCTGCCTTGGAAGGCCAGCGGGCACATCCCTGCCTGTGCCTCTAGTGTCTACAGGCCTGTTCTCCGTTACTTTGCCTAATCTTTTCTGTGTTTACTGGTACTACCTGCATTGACAACCTCCTGTGCCAACAAATTCCTTAAGTTCATTACCCATGGTGTAAAAATGAGCTTTTATATGTTTTAAACAAACATCATGGAAGAAAGATTTTCTCACTTAGGTTTTTTAAAGTCCTTTTTTTTTTTCAGTTTCATGGTAGACATTTATATTGATATTGACTGTCTCATCAAATACAATAATCCGTATGAAATTAAATTGCCTAGCTATTATTTAGCTGCAAGTGTTTTTTCTGCATCACTCTATAAGTCAGTGGCATATCTGCATATGCAATTTAGCATAGATAGTAGATCCAGTTAAATAGGAAAAAAAAAGGAAAACAGAGAAATTAGAAAGTCTCACTAGGGAAGAAAATATAGATAATAAATTAATAATATCATAAATGAGCTTCCAAACTTGCATCTGCACTGCTGCAAACACAAACATTTGTAACATGTTCTTAGGTTGGATATTACATACCTGATTTGGAAGCAGTAAAATTCAGGAATTTACATTAAAGTACCTGTTGAGATCCTGTCACAAGCTTTAAGATAATGCAATACTAAAATGGTGTTCCTGGCCACAGAAATCACAAAGAAAAGGGTTTTTATACATGCAGCTCCACTGAGATTTACAGAAAACCATTACCAGTCTGCTATCATCCTACTGATTTTGAATACTAATTTCAGGAATCTGCTAGTCACTTAAAGCAATAAACGCACAGCTACTGCGTATGCCCACGTTGTCTTTACAGAGCATGTACAGTAGGTCCAGTATGGACTGCATATATAGGCAACCAATAGGTTTTTGGGGTTTTTTTTTGGTTGTTTTTTTTTTTTTTTAAATTTTAGATACCAGAATACTCTTTTTACCAATAGCAGCTAGTTAACAGAGAAGGATGAGAAAGCTGGGGGTGACAGCAAGCAAGCAAGGTCTTCTGGACAGGAAAGGATACTTCGAAGTGGACTCTGAAATGAACAGAGAGGCAGATTGACAGGATGATTAATATACAGAGATGACTTTCTCAGCTGGGGAATTCCTCATCTAAACTCTCTTGGCCATTTCTACCTCCTTCCATTCCCAATGTTCTCATTTTCTTTGCTTTCTTGACTTCCTTTTTGCAGTCTTCTTTCAGCTGGTAAATCGTAACGTTCATTTTAACTACAGCAGTCAGTGAGGTCTGGGCACCACAGTCACTGTTTAGCGTCCCCTTCAGAGAGGCACCTGGAATTCATGTCTTTTGCCTCCCACATGCCCTGCTATTTCGTCATAAGATTGCTGCCCTTTGACCTATGTGAAGAGCCAGACAGCAGGAAATTCACGGAGAATCATAAGTTGCAACAGTTAAGCTCAGAAGTACAGTAAGAATATTATCGAAAATGGAATCAAGACCCTATCAGATAAAGTCTTTGATAGGGTGAACTTCAGAGAACTTTAGGAATGCAAGAGGACAGAACTCAAAAGCAGTAAGGAAAGGAAAAATTGTTTTGAATAGACAGCTTTGAAGAAAGAATGCAGCGATAATAAGACTTCATCCTGCATTGAATGAATCACAGAAATGATAAATAAAAGGAGACTCTGAAAACTCTTTAAAAAAGAATCAGAAAGTTTTTTCAAGCTCATCTCCCTATGCATTTAACTGAAGGGAAATTTCAAAGTTACAGAGCATCCCATACTAAAAGTGCTAAAAGATGGCTTTAGACAAAAATTCTTCACAAAACCATGAAGATTACAAGGCCATCTTCATTTGTGCAACTGCAGTTCCACACAAAAACTTCATTAGCATATACACACTACAATGTTCACTACTTGTCCACCTATCATCAATTTATTGGAATAGAACCCAACTGATACAGGAGAGATTAAAAGAAGTTACTGGAATTATAAAAAACAATCTTGTGAGGAGACAGGAGTAGGCAGCCCTTTAAAGTTCATCTTATGTAGAGTGCAGTAAGGAAGCAATAAGGGACAATGTAAATAAGAATCCGTGACTAATTTCCCCAGTGGTGGAACTCCTACACATTTTGACTGTGGATCAGGAAGGATATACATGGTGGAAGAGTCATCGTGTTAAATAACACCAATGGAGAGGAAAAAGTCAAACTGGTTTCAGAAGCAGCTATGGTAAGCTGCAAACTAATGGGAACAACCAGATAGAGGGAAAGCGGAGGCACTAGTGGGAACCCAAAACAGGAGACGCAGACACAGAGGGAATCAGCGCTCCCAGTAATGAGAGACTGGTCTTCTCCTATTTAGGTTGTCTCACAATGCCAACAATAATTTTTGAATACATCCACCATTTTTTTTTCATTTTGAATACTCAGTAAAAAGTTGTTTGTTTGGTTTTTTTTTTTCATTTTTCTTGGGACACACATTTTGCCCTTAACATCACTCCTCTATTTGTAACAAAGAAAATTTGATTACTGTTGAACATCTTGATTACCAGTCTGGAGCCATGATAGCATAAAATATATTGCACCAGTTGATACAGCGTGCTCCCAGCTCACTGTTTTAGGTACACAACCACCCCTTTTCTGGTCTAAACCAGGAGCAGCAAAATTGAAGCTGCTCTTCAAGGTTAGGAATATTTTTCGGAGTTGAAGTTAACTAGGCCTTCGGTTAAGAAAATCTGAATGAAATGCCCATGCTTACAGTGCAGAGGAGTATATTAGCAATGGAGAGTGCACCTGCCACCTGTGCATTAGCAACAACTCTATGAATCGTTTATGTAGCTACTAATTCAGACACTGAAGACAGTGTAAGAAAACATTTGTTCTTCTGATGCAATACAGATTGACCATATTTAAAGAGGTGAGAAGGACCTGGATCGAACACTCCTGTAGATGTGAAGGATATCTCTTACTCCTGAAGAAATGTTTTCATTTAGTCTATTTTGGGAAATGACTGCTTCAGCAATTCCTTCTCCTTGCTGGACAAATGAGACACAAATCCATTCCATTATTATCGTGAGTCTCATATGGGGTCTCATAAAGTTCCCACTGATCCTATGTGGAGAAATGTGAGCAGCCCTGTGCAGATCTGATTAGAGCTCTTCATATTTCATTACATGAGCATACCATGCACAGCTAAAAGGAATTTTTACTCAGTGATGCTTCTTTTGTAATTGCTCTTGAAAAACACTGATAGATCCAGGTGAATTCAGCCTCCTGGGGAAAAAAAAAACTCGTTGCATCGATCAAGGTACATGTATAATTAATTTAATAATGCCCCTTTGTTTTATTGCTCCACAGACAGAAATATTGTCTTGCAAAATAATGAACAGTTCTGAGTTGTGATTAAGAATTTAGTACAGCCTTGATACAGCAGACAGAATCATAGAACTGTTTAGGCTGGAAAAGACCTCTAAGATCATCAAGTCCAACTGTAAATGTAACACTGCCAAGTCCACCACTAAACCATGTCCCTAAGCGCTACATCTACACATCTTTCAAATATCTGCAGGAATGGTGACTCAACCACTTCCCTAGGCAGCCTGGTCCAATGCTTGATAACACTTTTGGTGAAGAAATTTTTCCTAATATCCAATTAATAGGATTATCCAATTAATATGATTTAATGGAAAATCCATTTAATATCCAATAAAATCCTCCCCTGGCGCAACTTGAGGCCATTTCCTCTTGTCCTATTGCTTATTACTTGGGAGAAGAGGCCAAAACCAACCTCGCTACAACCTCCTTTCAGGCAGCTGTAGAGAGTGATAAGGCCTCCCCTCAGCCTCCTCTTCTCCAGACTAAACAACCCCAGTTTCCTCAACCTCTCTTTGTAAGACCTGCTCTCCAGACCCTTCACCAGCTTCATTGTAAGGGCAATGAAAGATACACTCCAGCAACTTGATGTCCTTCTTGTACTGAGGGGCCCAAAACTGAACACAGTATACAAGGTGTGGCCTCACCAGTGCCGAGTACAGGGGCACGATCACTGCCCTACTCCTGCTGGCCACACTATTGCTGATACAAGCCAGGATACTGTTGGCCCTCTTGGCCTCCTGGGCACACTGCTGGCTCATGTTCAGCCAGCTGTCAACCAACACCCCCAGGTCCTTCTCCGCCAGGCAGCTTTCCAGACACTCTTCCCCAAGCCTGTAGCGTTGCATGGGGTTGTTGTGACCCAAGTGCAGGACCCGGCACTTGGCCATGTTGAACCTCATACAATTGGCCTCAGCCCATCGATCCAGCCTGTCCAGATCCCCCTGCAAAACCTTCTTACCCTCGAGCCGATCAACACTCCCACCCAGTTTGATGTCATCTGTAAACTTACTGAGGACGCACTCAATTCCCTCATCCAGATCATTGATAAAGACATTAAACAAGACTGGCCCCAAAACTGAGCTTGGGGGAACACCACTTGTGACCGGCCACAAACTGGATTTAGCTCCATTCACCACAACTCTCTGGGCCCGGCCATCCAGCCAGTTTTTTACCCAGCCAAGGGTACGCCTGTCTAAGCTGTGAGCAGCCAGCTTCTCCAGGAGAATGCTGTGGCAAATGGTGTCAAAGGCTTTGTTAAAGGCCAGGTAGACAACATCCACAGCCTTTCCCTCATCCACTAGTCGGGTCACCTTGTCACAGAAGGAGATCAGGTTAGTGAAGCAGGACCTGCCTTTCAGAAACCCATGCTGACAGAGCTTGATCACCTGGTTGTCCTGTACGTGCTGCGTGATGGCACTCAAGATGAACTGCTCCAGGTATGTGCAGAGGTCACGTTCAAGCTACATGCCGAACACCGAGGCATCAGCTCCCTTCCAGACACAGAACACCAATTGCTAATGAAATGCTTACTATTCTGAACACTGCTAGATGGGTAGCCCATTTGGTTTTGGTAGACTAACTCTCAGGACCACCACTGTGTTACCCAGGTATGGCAGCATTCTGAGCTGTAAGGCTGGGAAGATGCTGATTTTTAAATTGTATGGCTGGGTTTCTGCATTGCACAGAATACTGAGGGAAAGGGCTTGTGCTTCTAGGGCACAGGCAATTACCATCACGCTGGAAAATGCACGCCAGTAATTGCATGTGGCCACCTGAAGCTTCTCTGATTATTTTGAAGGATGAAACCACATGTCTGTTTTCACTGAATTTTTTTTTAAATTCTCTCAGGTGCGCAAACCCATTTGTAACAGGTCCTTTTCTATCTGAAAAGCATTGCTTTAAATGTTTGAAGTCTCACAACGACTTGCAAGTTACTCATTCGGTTTATTAAGCTCCGCTCCCGCCCTCGCAAACGCTTGGAGCAGCCTGAGGAAAAAAAGACACGAGGGTATCCATTTATGCCAAGAAAACCCGGCGAAGCCCGACAGCGGTTCGCCCCACTAGGACCCCACAGGCCCCTCCCGGCGGCAGGCCGTCCCGCCGCCGCGCTCTCCCTTGGGGCAGGCGGGGCGCGCCCCGCGGCGGCGAGGACCCCTGGGCGGCGCCAGGCCCGGGGCCTTCCCGGGCAGCGGCTCCAGACCGCCGTCCCCTGGGAAGGGGGCGGCAGCAGCAGCACCCGTGCCGGCACCGGCCACCGCATCGCTGTCACCCGGGGCCGGGGGTCGCTCCCAGGCGAAGCCCGCCCGCACCCGCCTAGCGAGGGCGGGCACC
>VZTV01090969.1:12259-22956 GCA_013400875.1 Anhinga rufa | reverse complement strand
GCCTTCATCTTGCGTACTTTGATGAACCAGACACGGATATTTTTAGCAGCTGCCTGCAAAACCCTTTGGCGATGATCCTCTGTTTGGTTCAGCACCTTTCATAGAGAAGTAGGATAAAGATGAGGCAAAATCATTGACCAGAATTCAAAGCATACAGAAGTGCACAGTGAAATCAGGCTGACGAAGGCGACAAGCCTTACCCACCAGAGGACAGATGGATGGATGGATGAGCCCTCTCCCCCATCCCACGCACAAGATTGCCACATGCCTGCAATATACGCTTTAGTCTCCATCTTAATTAGTTCTGCTAAAAGGTTTTAAGGCTTCTTTCCAGGGATACTTTTTGACTACTTTCTTCCTCCAACTCCAAGGTCAGAGGATATTTCGAAAAAATGAACTCTTCAGAGATCACAGAGAACGTTTTTTCCTCCACCCAGGTTAAAAAAGCAGAGTTCTACAAGTGATGTGTACATTGCCTTAAGAAAACACACAAAGATTACAATGAAAGACTTTTTTACTGAAGGGAAAAGGAGAAAGTGTTTTCTACTGAGAGTGTTTTCCAACTGGAACATACCTAACTCATGCCAAGTCAGATTTCCAAACTGGAAAGTCTTAGACTCAAGGGAAAGCGAGGACCCAGAGCACATGCAGCTTTGAATCCTACCTGTTAAATAGCTTCTGAATTCTGCCTACTTTAAAATTGCTAAACAGCTGCACTACACAACTCCCAGCTTGAGACAGTTTCCATATCAAATAAGCAATCCAAAATCAAACGTTTATCCTTTTAGTTTCTGAGCCTTCTCCTATATTTTGTCTCAAATCCCTTAAATTTTTCTGCATTATAACATAATGCCTTTCTTCCTTAAAGCAAGCATCAAATATTTCAGAGCTGGGACCCAGTAGATTTGTGTGCCGATTACTTTTTACCAACACTCAGGCTGCTGCACAGAGATTAGCTGTAAAGCAGAAGCTCTTAAGGACAGCAAAATGTGTAAATATGGAGATAGGCAGAAAAAAGAATAGCTAAGTTAAAGTTCACATTGTTATCTCAACTTGGAATAAGTTTAAATGTTTTCAAAGTTCTTGCAGATGAAGCAGGCAATTATACAAGCATGCTTTCAGAGTTGGAAAACATGTTATCTCCTTACGCATGCATATTCCTCTCTGCTCCCTGGCATGCAGTTCTCTATCGATGCTGTACATGCATATAGCTAACTGCTTAGCCCTCCAGAAAGATCAAACCACCCCACCATCCTAAACCCTGACAAAGAAAACGACTGAGCAGACAGTCTCCAAACACTGCTGAGAGCTGCTGGTCTCAAGCTACCTGGAGCTGAAAACATGGCCATCTAATAGGGCCAAAAATTCTCTTGTTTTCATAGGATCCAAAGATGTTTTCAACTGTATTATTAAAGAAAAAAGGGCATTGGCCCCAGTTATTTTACCATCTGAAGATCATCAATTCTGGTATTGACACCAGAAGCCATTTCCTTCCGCTCCTGTGGTGTTTCTGGGCATGGGTAGAGGGAGGCACGGAATCTGAAAGACATGCAAACCACCTTAGTAACAAAGACAGAAGGAAGATAAACCAGTCAAGGAAATAGATGGCTGAACACAGAAATAAAGCAAGAAACACTTTAAGAGAAGTTTCTCATCAGCAAAGACTGCCCAGCAGAGTTTCAGTCTTTAAATCAAATGGGTACAGAAGCCTGCTTTAGGCCAAAACAGAAGCTGAAGAAAATGGAGTGGGAGAATATCCTCTGTTCCCTGTACTGACAGTGTCTCAAAGGTTCTGTGGCAAAGTTGATTAGCCATCCCAGCTCAGGATGCTGCTATCATGCCAATGCAGCTGCTGCTAGAAGCAGTCACTGCTGGTCTCCCCTGTGAGAATATCACCTGCTGACATCCCACTAGGTCTGTCCGAGAGTTCAACATTTGAACTCCCCTTTTTTTCTAGGCATTCTCTAGCAAAGTAGTAATCTACTTTGAGTATTACAGGCTTGGGGAGTGGCTAGTTTGACTGTAAATTATGTTTCAGCTACTTATGACCTGTTTTAATTGCTGTCAAAATATGTACTCCTACAGTCATTGTGAAATAAGGAGTTGAAAAATATCAATATTAACTCATGTCAATGTGTTTCACACATCTGGGAGAGCTGCCCAGCTGTAAGACTTTCATACCCTTCACATATCTTCTTGACTCTGTTCTTCAGCTGGTCACCTTGGAAAAAGATGATAAACACAGACTTGTGCACATAATCCCCCTAGAACAGAAGAAAGAGTGCACTGTAACAGCTCAGCTGACACTGAATCAGTCACAAGGAAAGCAATTTTCTTCGCCTCCGTATAGAATACCTCTCTGTACTTGTGTTTACTGAAGCAAAATGTTCTAGTTTATCTATTATCTATTCTATGTAATACAACAAACAGGAAAACCTGGGAAGATCTCCAAAAGAACAGAAATGCAACAAACTATTTACTGGCACTTACTGCAGTCAGCTCGCCTACAGAATCAAGCAAAAAGCTAAAGAGTGAAGCAAAGTAAGATGAAGTGGAGTTTCACAACTTTGACTCTCCAGGGAGGCCAACGGCACATTCTTTGTGCAGCTGTTTGCATGTTGGTAGCCAGGTCCCCTTTCCTGCATTTGTTGGCAAGTTATTGTTCTACCTTACTTAGGAAATTTTAACGCAATGTTTCAAGAATAATTACATTAGGTGTAACCTCAATTTAAGGAAGTGTTGCACAATAAGAACAAAGTCTCTCCTAGTAGACAGATAATTCAACAGGTCAACTACCAGCAGTCGGCAGGACAAGAGAACAAGTCAGCCTTACACAAGAAACAAAGAGGCAGTTACTGCGTTTCTTCTGTCTTTGTTCCAGTGCAGCCTACATACAGCCCTTCTTTTTACTGGTTAAGAGCGAGAGTTCCCAAAGTTTGGGCACTGTCCATTGATTTGAGCAAAGAGGACACTGAATGTAAAAACAGGCCCAATCACATCATTTACTGTTTAGATTTGTAATAAAGCCAACTATTCTCAGGTGGATGTTTAAATTACTGGTTAGCAAATTAAGAAAAACAAAAGGTCCAAGTTCAGAGTAAATGAGCTACAGATGTTACACTGCTAATGTCCAAAACAGCCTCTTTCAAGAAGGATTACTACTTATTCAGAGCTGCACACAGGAGCTGCACTTGTAGTTTGTGCCAGAGAAGCAACTATGCCCTGCTGCAGTCCAAATTTTGAGTTGTTTTTCCCCTTTCAACAGCATTCACCATCCATCCTGCTATTTTTTGTTTTAATAAAACAGGAAAACATTTGTCACTAAAGCCTCAGAGGCTACAAGTAGGTACTGTGAAGGGACACAACACAAATGTTTGCCTGCATGGAGCTCATTGAGGGATAGAGGCTTAGGTCTATATGCAAATCCTTTTGCTCATCTGAGAATTTTGCTACTGTAAACAATAGTTCCTTTTACCGTTACAGGATCCTCCAGAGGGTTTTCAATTTCTGCTTGACGCAGGAATACATTCCCTCGGCACACTCGCCACAGCATGCGCTCGAACGTGGGGATGCGCTCACGGTTGATCACGCCAGCCACAAACCTGTAAAGGGGACAACTTAAATTTTAGTTAAAACAACAATAAAAGTTCTGCACCTAAAAGAATACATAGCCTAACACCCAAAACACTGAGGGCAACTGGAGTTTAGCATCAGATTGAAAGCTACAAAAATCTTGTTTTGAAATTAGTTCTTTAAGCAAAATGGAAGGGTCTCTGAATATATATTGGTAAAAACACAACAAAAACAACTTCACTATGGCACAAGCTATGGCTTTTAACAGAATGAAACAATCACTGGTTAAAGGAGAAACAAATGCATTTAGACATACAGTTTCTATGCCTGCTAGTCTTAATTTCAGTAGGGTCCCAGTACATTACATGGCAATGATTATAGCGGTCATGGCTACCATTGACTATGTTCTAGGCATGTGCTTCAGAAGACTTCACTGGTTCAAACCCCTATGTCCAGATAAAGAATTACACACATACAAAGACAGCTTGGAAGCAGCTAATAAAGATGATAAAGAACTACACATAATTTTCAGATTATTATGTGCCCACAGTAGTTACCAATTCCAACAGAGCTGTGAGAGCTCAGAATGTCTAAAAAAGCAACCAGAGCAGATTTACAAGGAACAAATTAGTGTAATTTTTTTTTGTGCAGAGAGAAATGTGCGAAGCACAAATATGAACTGGGAAGTTAATGCACATTGGACAAGAACAGAGACCAACAGCTAGTTTTAGATCAGCCTTCATCTGCTCAATGTGCCAGTCTGGAAAGTTCCACAACTGTGCGCAAATCATTGCTGATTCCACAGGCTGAATGTAAGCCAGCCATCCTAAAGCCAGATAAAAGAAAGCACTGACTGCCGTTACCCGAGTCGTAGCGGGGCACCTCTTCCCATCTCGCTTGGTTCCAGGAGTGAAGAGGATTCCTCCAACAGGTCTGGATCCGCCATCTGCTGATGATGCAATTCAGCCTGAATTCACAAATCAATTAATATCTAATGAAACTAGTTAGTGGCATGCAGGGAACGAGGAACCAGGAGAGTTTGGGACGCAAAAAAAGAAAAACACACACACACACACACAAAAAAAAAAAAAAAAAAAAAAACACAAAAAAAAAAAAAAAAACCAAAACAAAGACAAACAAAACCCCAAACAAACATAAGACAGCAGAAAGAGGAACTAGATGATAGAGAAGACAGCAAGAATCACACAAGGAGGGAGAAAAACAAGAGGAAAAGTGGAATGGCTCAGCAAAGCTTCCATACAAGAAAGGTCTCAAGATAGCTGCAACAGAACAAAGGGGCTGTGGGATATATAAGTCTGAAGAAAGGCAGAAGTCAAAAATATTTATCAAGTTTTAAATACAAGTGATGTTCCCAAGAACCACTTTTTAACGGCACAGAACAGAGTGACATGCTTTACTCTCATCTTTCCCTAGATCTTAAATGGAGAAAACTGTGAAGGTAGATGCTGATTGCACTACTTGTGCATTTTCTGCATACTGAAGATGCAAAAGGTGTTTCTAAGAGGTGCCTGGAAAATTGTATTTGCATATAAAGTAGCCTGGGAGTCTTGTTCTAAGCAACTGGAAGAACAATGCTCAGGCAAGTCTTCCACAGAGAGTTTAACTGACCGTAGGGCAGCTTGCAACTTCACAAGGTCAGAACTCTACCATGAGTTAGGGAAGACCTGCATATCCTGTACATGCCAGCCTTCTGCCATACCCCAAAGCAGAGGCCATACCTCACTCATTTTGGAATTACGTGATGACGGTTTGACTGATTGCATGTTACTTGCCACATCAGTGTAGATACAGGGTCAGAATCAGTAACACAACCTGGAAGTACTGGATGGTAATTTTCTTTACTGGCTTTACAAAGTTCTCCCTCCGCACACAATACTTCCAGCTTAAAAAACATGCTTACTGATTAAATCTATTAATTATTCAAGATATTTATCCTTATTCCCCGTATTTATTATTGCCAGATATACAAGATGCATTGCTTAGGGCAGTCTGAAAACGTCGCTCATTTTTTGACTAGCCAGGCATTAGAACAAGACATGGATTGATACTGTCCTTCGTTACAACTAATCTGCAGGCTGAAATTCTTGGGAATACAGCTTGTAAGTGTCAGCAATTCAAGCCAGGAAGGATGCTCAAATCGCATCCTCTTGGCGCACCACCTTCATACTTTGTTCAACCTGGCGCCAGTTATTTCTACCTCTGCAGCTTATATAACGAAATGACAAAAAATACAGTTCCTTAGCACAAAGAGAGGGCCAAATTCTACCCTCTGTGGTACGCAGGAGGTCTTCCCCACAGAACTATCAAGGGGACTTGCTAAAATACACTTGAAGGTAGAGTTTGACCCTAGAACACGTAAAATGCGTGCACACATACAGCGCAGCCTTGCAAAAGTATATAGCAAGTTTAATGACTCATCCAGAGTTTTTTCATTTGTGCAATAGTTGCATCACAATTTCAGTGAAAAAGTCTGCAACATTTTACTTGCATGTCAAGTATTTGCCATATACGAGAAAAGTTTTTGCAAGGCTGACATCAAATGCAGCTCAATTGCTTGTACAGGCACTTCTTTTAGCCTACGGATGTTACAAAAGTAAGGCAGCCCTTAATTTAGTTTGAAAGCCAACACGAAGAATTTCTGATCCTTTCAACTTGAAGGCAACTTGTTGCAACATCAAAAAGTGAATGAAAATTTTGCTTCACAGAGAACACAACCAAAATAGAAAGTTTGGTACCCCAAAACAAAACAGAGACCAAACATACCAGTGATTATTTGATATCAAGATTTCAGGATGTTGAAAGCAATAAGATAAAAGTTACAATTTTAAGAGGCTTGTATTGTATTTATTGGTAATCAAGATAGTCTCTGTGATAATTTTTGTGAGGTGTACCATATTTTAGCATATGAAACATAAAAAAAGAAGGGTAGCCCATGTGAAAATTTTGGATCCACCTCACTTGAGAGAGGTTATAAATGTTTAATACTGCCTCTGACCCTTTTGGGCTCTATGTCCTTTTTTCAGGACACTGTATAAAACAAAGCCAAGTCCTGTTCAAAGGGGTTGAACTTACAAAACAGAGCATCTTAGAACAATTTTGGATTAGGCCAGTTTTACTAAACAAGAACTTTCTTACACACGGATTACTTGCATAACAAAACCCTGTGTTCTTTAAATTCACCTCTCAACTACTTTGATCCGATGATCACACCCTTTCTAGAAAGGAAATGGCATAGCAACATCAGCTCTGATTCTAGAAGGATAACTCAAGAAGTGTTACAAGATTTAACAGAAATAAAAAATGGAGAGACTATGCTGAAATTAAAAAGCTATCCAGCTACAATGCAGAAAACCCAAGACTCTAGGAAATTTACTTTGAATAAGAGTTTTCACCAGCAGTGAGTGAAATATCATAGTTATTGTGAAGTATTTTTTTACTACATCAGATCATTCAGGATTGGAAAAACCCAAACATTTTCATGTCAGTAATTAGAATGTGGATCTTTCATCATAAAACATTTTTAAACTGCTTCTTGTTCACCCAGATCAGCACCTTTAATCTCAAGGCCTGGAAAAAAAAGGTTAATTTTCCCTCCTTTTGATTACAGTTCTGCTCTGTAGTGGCTCCAGATCGCTACACACAATGCCATACAATTCAAGCCCCTTCCAGTTCACGATCAAAACAAAAATCAATTTTCACAGAACTAAAAAGGATTCATTTCACCATCTAACTTATTAATCTAGAGCCCAGACAGAAATGGCAGATGCAAAACAAACAGGAAAAAAAGCAGATGGCAAGAAGAGTTAGAGGAAAGAGAGACAGGGGACTGCATGCCATTAACCATTACTTTTCCAGTCTTCTTTTACGCTCACACTCTAGGCAAAGCTTTCAGAGAAATCTCTCCAGCTCATACTGTTCTTCATAAGCAAAGACAAGAAGACTGAGAAAAGGAGCATAATCATCAACATGGTATGCTGAAACAAGAAATGGCTCCTTTGACTAGAACAGTCATATGAACAAGAAGTGAGGAAATTTTGCCGTCCTCCCCCCCAGTGCACAAACTCCAGAGAGCAGAGCAAATGCCAAGTATAAAGTACTTCGGATAGTAAGCCATTTCTTGTGCAACTTATTACTATGAATAACACAATCTTAATTACAAGTTATTGAAGTCTTCAAGTGTTGAAGGTATGCGCAAATGACAGCATGGAGAATGAAGCGTTCACTACTTCGGGATAATAAGCAGGCTGCGCAAGGCTCAAAACTCCTGGACTAGTCAGGATCTCTCACGCACAGCTATTTGCTGTTTACAGTGTGAACCAAAGCAGTTTTAAATTTTCAACACGTATGTTTTACTGAACTTCACATGTGAGCTGTTCAGTTTTCTTTTATTTGTTGTATTTTGTTTCATTATTACAGAAAACAGTTATTAAACAGAAACATACCTAAATTTCCATGGCCAGTTCATTTAAGTCTGACCCGGGTTCCCTTTTGTGGGTGACGTGATGTAATTGTTTCAGCAGAAGATTGATTTTGATCTTTAAATTTAGTATGAGCACACTGTACTTGAAGGAAAGCAGTAGGCAGCTCTCACCAGAGAGGACAGTAATTAATAAAAAATTAGAGCACAGCGCTAGTTGTACTTGGTTTTGCTCAATACTCTGTTAGAACAGGCAGGCAGTGGCACCTTAATGCAGCTAAGTAACAGATTATCAGGTTAACGCTGCTTGTCCAAGGAGACCCAGCAACTTGTAAGTGAACGTTCAACACTCAAAGACGAATTTTTTTTGTACTGAAACCAACCCCATGACCAGTCAACTGATCACCCCAGCAGCAGTATGTATGTCAGCAGTGACTAAGACTTGTGCTGGCACGGGAACAACCTTAATGCCTGAACAGGCGGCATCCTGTGCCAAAAAAACAAAACCCAAACTGTTAGATAAACAGTCTGAGGTTTGCAGGAGCCCAGCTCTACTGGATGACAGCCTTTGTAAAGACCAGAAGCCATATCTGTTAAGAACTCTTTGATCAAATCCTTGGATTACAGGAAACAGGACGTGTACTCAGCAAAAACATGTCCTTACGCTCTGAAAAACGTACAGGAGCTCTTTGAGAAAACTCCCTAGACTTTGAGATACTTAAGCTTTACAGTGAAGGATTATACCTTCTCCCATGGAGGCGTTATGTCTGTATCATGAATGACATCAGAGAAGCTCTTCTCAGCTCCAGTGAAAGAATTGCCAGTTTCTGGCCTCGCTGGTATTTGACAAAATGTTGAAGATTTTAAATGGCAGCTTTGCTCCAGAACTTACCTCTGAAAACTTTGGGGTTTGATCAAAGGCCCAATTATATAAATAAATAAACAGGCCATTACTTCAGTGGACTTTGTATTATGACCCTAATGAGTAATCTCCATGTAACATTTCAAAGCCTGAAGAGAAATTAAGCTTGATTGTCATTCCTCCATGTAAGCGAAGCACGACTGTTTATCTGCATACATACCAAAGAAACTCTCACCTACTGCAGCACCAAATTTTTGGTCTGCTGATGTGCTTTAAAAACTACTGGCATCTTAATTATTTTACACAACTTTTAGACAAACCATTGCTTAACTAAAAAAAAAATAATATGAAAACAACCTTGTAAGAGGTAAATCATGGGTAGCTATGTGTACTGCATGAAAAATGGAAAATAATTTGAGGAGCTTTATTAAACAAAGCATAACAATGACCCTGCTGTCCAAAACAGCAGCTAAAAATATATTTGAGAATAAAAATGGTAGTTTGTGGGAGAAGAACCGGCTGCCCAAGTGTTAACCCGCCCCCAGTATTCTGACCTCATCAAAAAATTGCTGAGTTTTACGCAGTATAAATTTTAACTCTGTCAGCTCCAAGAAGTTTCTCTTCAGAGCTTCCTGGTTTGTGTTGATTTCTTTAAGCTCATTTTCAATTTTCTCAAAGTTTGCCTGCAAGATGGGAAAAGAAGAAAGAAGAAAAAGGACTTAAAGCAATTCCATAAATAAGTGCTGTTAAATCTATTAAAACAAGAAAGTAGGTAAGATGCTTTACATTCCCACGCAATTTGCATACAATTACAGATGCGTCTCCGGTCTGCTGCGGCACACCGACCCAGATTTGTGACATTCTCTCCAGGCATCTTGAAACTTTTCATACTCAGCCAGTCTTTTATAGACTGGATTCATACAGTGTTCTTCAAATCATTAAAAACCCTTATAAACAGGCCCACCATAAACCATGCAGTTCCAGCAGTCTTGGACTCATTTAAATGGGTGAAGTTTCTTTTAAGTGCTTTCACCTCTTTGGATAAATGCACAAGCAAAACAATGCTTGTGAATCAAAATCAACCTGACGGGAGCTAGCAGAGCCAGCACGCCAAGTGACAGCTGGGGACTGTGCACCTCTGCCACAGAAGTCAATGGTTATCTACCAAGGAGATAATTTCCCTTTGTTTCCATCTAGGGTCAAATATTACTTGAGTCTTAACACACATCATTACCTCCAGGTCAATCATGTCACGTGGAAAAGGCACCTCCGGGTTTTCGCCAGTGTCCGTGATAGGAATATTTGCTTTTTTAATCTCCTTCTCAACAAACCCTGGAGAGACAACACTGTTAATGTAAACTAAACAGATACTTCAATGTCAGGCTGTCACCGTAACCTCCACCTAGCCTGACCAGCAGCTGCGAATTCTTTCACCTCCTACTCCATGATCCCGATTCTTACTCGGTTAAGGCTACCTTCCGAGCAGGACGGAGCCCCTGGAGGCAGCCTGACCGGCTGACACAGAGCAGGACGGCAGCCGCCCTCCTCCCGTCAGCACATCGCTTTCTAACGCTGCTTGCAGGTTTAGCCTGCGTGGATTTTTGTCTGTAAAAGCTGCACTCAGAGCCGCATCACCACCCGGAGGGAAACGTACTGAGCTTTCGGTCCATTTCTTCGCACCTCCTGACTTCATTCACGAATTTGCGCTGGAACACGTTCACGTCCGGGTTCAGCTGCAGAGAGAGAGGGGTTTCCTCAGCGACGGGGCCGGGCGCGGCGCGGGGGCGGGGGTCGCCGGGCCCGCTCTGCCGCCGCTCCCGGCGC
>VZTV01090969.1:0-12042 GCA_013400875.1 Anhinga rufa | reverse complement strand
GGCAGCGGGGCGGTGCGAGGCCGGCCCCGCCACCCGGCGCCGCGCTCGCTTCCCGCCCCCCCCGCGACGCCATCGGTGACGCGGGCAGTGGCGTCACTGGCAGCGTGGCCGAGGCGGGAAGGCGCGGCCTGCCCTCGCCGGTGGGGTCCGGCCCTCGTCTCCGTGAGGCGGCGGCGGCCACAGGTGGGTGTCGGGGGGGCCCCTCTCGCTCCCCCGCCTCAGGGCCGGGGGCTGCGGGGGCTCCGTGAGGCGGCAGCTCCTGCGGCCCCCCCGGTCGGGACCAGCGTGGCGCACGCACGCCTCAGGGGAGGCGATTCCCTCCGGCTGCTAACCCGTGGTGTAGCGCTTGGTAACGCCAAAATCCGGTTAAACGCAAGAAAGCTCCCTGCCCGTCGTGGGTTTTCTGCGCTAGACCGTTAACGAGAATGTGTTTCGTTGGGAAGGAAGCAAAAAATCACAGGTATTTAAGTTACAATACTCTGAACTTCCAGGTACTTCTACTGACCGTGTCTTTGAGTAAATGCTTGGTCTTAATATGGTTAAAAGAGGAGCTTTGGCAGTAGCAAGAATACGATTTAACCCCAGATCCCTTTTCACACGGTTGTCTTTGTTTTGAAAGCCCCTTGGGGCGCGCGGCAGATCGGAGGCGCGATGCCCCTTCGGGGTTTGGGCAGGCGTTGCCTCTTTCGGAGTGGAGGACCCTCGTTATTACTGTGGGCTTATTTGCCATGCTCTGACAGAGGGGCGCCGACGGCCGTGCACGTGCTGCTCAACCTCAGCAGAACAAATCCCGAGCGCGACTCGTAAGAGCTCCTATGAGACAAAAGACCCCCTGCAGACACATAAGGAAATAATGACGTCGTACAGGTCAGCGTGGTGGGCTGTAGCCACGGGGAACGACACCCTGCGCCTGCAGACTCGGGCTGCGTTAGTGAGGCTAGTGGTGCTGCGTCGCAGAAATGGCAGTGGCAGGGCTGCTAATGCTCTCAAGTTTTGCTTTCGTTCGGATATTTGATATCTCTCAAATTGATTATGAAAAGGTGAACGAGTTAGAAGGTTAAATAACACGTATCTTAATCTGTCATGAAGTGAATTTGGTGCCTGCAAAACGTCTTGCACAGGCAGTGGCCCATAAAGTGGAATTCTCATCCGTGGGTCGCATCTAATAGTACAGAAAGTTACACAGACTCTGCATGCCTCCCCCCCCTGTACTCATCTCCAGGTCTTTGGAAAGCAATGGATAATTTTATTTCTTTTTCTCTGTCCAGTCTGTTTCTGCTGTACTTAAGCTACAGGTGAAGGGACAAATCATGCCAGCTGCACTTGATGCCATTTAACAGAAAGTCTGTCCACTGCAGGCTAAGGCTGTTCCTTATTTCTGGCAGGCCAAAAGCAGCTGCATCTTGCTACTTAAGCAGTTAGTGGGCTGAGTGGTTTCCTTTAGTCACAGGAACTTCCACGCACTGATGTGGAAGCAGATGCTGCGCGTTGAATTCCTTTGTTGTCCTGCATACATCTGACAGAGTTTTTCTTTGAAGCTGAAACATGCTGGTTTTTGTTTGGACTGGCTGTTCCATGTCCGTGTAAAGAACTCAGTGGTGGTGCTGTAAAATCGCTGGGATATTGGAACGATCAGTAATATCTAAGGCATAGTGCAAGTGTGGAAAAGCCAAAGATCAAACTATTATCTACCGTGCAATGAGAGCACCAAGAAATTGTTCGCAGTAGAAGAGACTGAGATGGATTTCACTGCCCTGTGTGCTCAAGGCAGTGTGAAGGCTCCAGAGGGAAGGCTACAGTTTGCCACCTATTGGCTTTTCCGGGTATGTCTCCACAGCAGAAAATGGATGAAATTAAGTTAGTCCTAACATAGGAAATTACTCATTGCATTTTAGCCTGGGGTGTGATTGCTGTGTGCACAGCAAGCACAGAGTGTGGCACTTCATCTCTTCTGCTCAGTATCAAGAACAAATACAAATTCCTGTTCTCTTGTTTTATCTGATTCTATCCAGATTGACCTACTCAGTCTGATTTTTTTAAAATTATTCCCAAATGGGGAAACGAAGGCACAGAGATTGCACTGAAGCCACATATGAAACAGATAGCAGACCCAGAAGGAGAGCACTGGTCTGCTTGCATCCTGCCCTGTGCATGAAACTTCACAGCAGATATCTGTGGAAATCCTCTGTGAAGCAGATATCCCCAGTGAGAACCATCTGCAGAGCCTCAACGCTCTCTGGCTGGAGTGAGGATTTTTTTCATGGAACTGACTCATCATCAGCAAACACTGGAAACAAATCCTCAGGAAAAAGGTCCCTCCAGGAAAAAACAGGGTATAGAAAAGCAACCTATTTTTAATACATGACATAATACCTATTGTGGAAGCCGCACAGCACAATTTACTGATGCACAGTGAAACCAAATCTAGATCAATGGTGCAGTGTGGGTACAACAGCAGTAAAAAGCGAGCTGTCACATGGTAGAGAACACAGAGGCACAGAAAGTGCTGACTATCGTGAGCATTCATCATTAAACAATGCTCCCGTGTATCTGTTTGTCTGTCATGGGTTTCCCAGCTTGTGTGCTCAGAGTTAAGCGTTTCTTCCAGCACTGTCTTGAGGTAGGCTGTGAGCCTGGAGAATCCAAGTGTTGTAGAGCATTCATTTTATTTGCCAGCCTATGGCAGATTGCAAGGGCGGGCTTGAGCCCGGCGGGATGCAGGATGTGCTGAGCATGAATTGCTTGTTGCCAAGGCTACAGGACAAGAGGGAAACCAGCCTGCCCAGTCTGCCCGCAGCCCTTCAGCCGAGCCTGGAAGGGCTCTCTGCTGCCCAAACCAGCAGAGGCTTCCCAGCAGTTCTGTCCGTGGGAGCTCGATTTCCTTTGGCTGAGCCAACACCAGTGATAGTGAACAGGGTCTCACCCAAGGTCACTCTCAAGATCTGAATTTTCCTTCTTCGCATTCCTGTGCTTGGCCCTGCTGGGTTGTTGTAGAGTCTTCGGTAGCACCTCCTGAGTGTCTTCTAAGGCAGTAAGCTGATGGTGGCTGCGCAAGGCGTAAACTTCTGCCACACTATATAAGACTGTATGAATCGCTTTGTGTCGATACTGAGGTTAAAAGTTAGCAAAGTAAGGATTATTTCTTCCCCATGTTTTCCAAAGCAATGTGTACTCTTATTTAAAGTTCTGAAACAATTAGTATTTTTTTTACCAATAAAGCCTTATGTAACACAATGTATTTGGGCATTGCTTACAAGTATGTTTTTGCATGGCATATGCTGAAGCATGTCCCGCATTTTAAAGCCTAGTGACGAGATTTATTGATGAATAAGAGGACTGCAGCGCTGAGATAGCTGCTTTTAGGTGGGAGTGGCCAGCTGCTTCACTTCAGGATTGAGTTATACTTCTTATTTCTGTGTTAAATCTGCGCAGAGGTGTGGTGTGCACTGTATATATCATGTGTATGCCCGCTGCGTACATTCACACACATGCGAGCGTGCATTTTATGATCCAGAAGTTACGTGCCATAACAACTCAATCCAAATTATAGCCTTTTTTTAAAGTATTGAAAATCATGCTGTCATAGCCCTGGAAAAAAAGCAAACTATTGGCAAAGGATCTGAATTTTCCAGCTGAACTTTAACGTGTGCAGTTGTTTAAACCAGCCCTCCTTTAATGTATGCAGCTGTGCCCAGATGGGGTTGCTTTCTTACCAGCAGCTTCCCGAGCCATTTACTCAAGGTTTTTGTTTTTTCCTCTCGTTACTTATAGTGCCTTTAGACTTATGGTAAAGAAGAGGCGGTTGTAGTTTCAGAGCTTCGCATTCCTCGCTGAGCTGTGCCTGTGTTTGCATGCAAAGCCATCGCCTCCCCTCCAACTATTTTAATCATTTCAGAAAGGGTGGGTCATCAGGCATTTGGCAGCAGGCTCCTTTTATATAGCTGAGGTGGAGTCAGCCAATGACCTGCAAGCCTGGAAAATTTTGCAGGGCAGTTTCACTGGACAGCTTTGCAGAGCTGTGCCATTTGAATTTCAGCACAGACATCCACACACTGTGCTTTCCATTTCTGGCGTGTCTCCCAGTGCAGAGTTTAGCTGAGGCTCGGGTTTAGTTCTCCCTCCTCTCTCTCCCTGTAGTGACAGCTTCTCCGGGCTCTGCTAGCCAGGACTCCCAAGTGATCATGGAGGATACTACTTTGCAAATTATCGAGCCACCAACTGCTTCTGAGGCCTCTGAGGAGCAAGTGCCTGAAGAACCCATCAAATCAGACCAGATCAATGGTGTGATGGTGCTGACCCTTCTGGACAAGATCATTGGAGCAGTGGATCAGATCCAGCTGACCCAAACACAGCTGGAGGAGAGACAGCAAGAGATGGATAGCGCAGTGACCAGCATCCAAGGAGAATTAACCAAGCTGACAAAGGCACACACCACCACCAGCAACACCGTCAACAAGATGCTGGAAAAGGTGCGCAAGGTGAGCGTCAATGTGAAAACCGTTCGGCAGAACCTGGAAAAGCAAGCCGGGCAGATAAAGAAGCTAGAGGCCAACGAAGCGGAGCTCCTGAAACGCAGAAACTTCAAAGTCATGATCTACCAGGTAAGGAGCTATTTCACAACTTCTTTATGTCCTGTTAGCGGGTGTTTTCTTTGCCAAGGGTTCTGTCACGCTGCATGGTCGGTCCATTACTCTCCCAAACTCCCCTGACTGTCTGGCTGTCCAAACTGTGGCGGATCCAAAGTAGCTCTCTCATTCATGATTGAACATTGTCTATGTGTTCTAAGACAAGTTTTGATAGAGTTGCTACATTTAACAGGAATATTAACGAAGATAGTGAGAATGGCCCTAAGCACTCATTGCAATGGGCCAGAAGTATCAAAATAACCTGATTTTACTGCTTAGCTAAAAAAAGAACAGGAATGCACTGGGTTCTAGAAGGGGGCATTGTAAATCCGTCTGCCAGCGTCTTTTCTACTCAGAGGCAATGTGTGTATTTCTATATGGAGAGCGATAATATTTCAGAGTTGTGACATGCATCTGATAACAACAAGGGTAAGTAACCCCAGCATCGGGGTTAATCTCACTGACTAGGACAGATAGAGACATTGGAGAAAATACAGAACAGGTCCCTGAGCTCATTAGTACTGGCGTCTGCCTTTGCCGTTGTGCTTGTACGGATTTCCACGTTCTTTTTTCCGCAACCTGCGAGCCTTGAATCTTCTGGTTGACTGGTTTCAATAACAGCTTTGGTTTGCTTGATGTTCAAACCCTGCACTAAGCGTTGGATTTTTCCTTTAATATTAAAGAAGAAGAAAGATAGGAATATGTTTCTGTCTGTTTTCCTGTCTGGAGTTAGTCTTCTTTTTCAGAGCAAACTCGTATATTGGGCCACAGAAGAAAAGTGAGTGAAACAGTTAATGATTCAGTTAGAAGCCTCTGGGTTAATAATAGACAACATCAGGGACAAACAGAGAAGCATCTAGTGCTGATCACAGGAAGAGAGAGAAGAAAAACAGAAAAAAAAGGAAAATGCTTCTTACTACAGGGTTTGAAGGGAGAGCTGATCATAATAGGCTCAGGAATCTAACAAGTACGGGGGCCTGTGTAACTCTGATTCAGAGCTTAAGCATTTGTAGTTTTATCATGCCTGAAAGGCTGAAATACTTGAGCCTATTCAGATCACACAGGCAACCTAACCAGTTATATATATATATATATTTATTACAAGCTTTTTGTATCAGGCTTTTGGGGGAAAATGAAATGGAACTCTAAATGTACTGCAGAAACAACAAACATTGCAAAATGAGAAGAGTGAAGGGAATTGTTATAACATTCCTTGTGGGTTATGGAAATAGGTAGGAAGTTGGCAAGTCCTTTGGAAGTATCCTAAACATTGGCAGGTTGTTGTTTGTGAGCTGTTCATTTTGGTTTTCTGTTGCTTATGAATATTGAGTAGAGTTTCTCTTTGAATATGAAAAAGCAATCCTGTTTCTAAAGGAAACTAGAGGAATACTCCTGATGATGTAATGAGGACAGAACAGCCTCTGAGTGGATCAGCTGACAAAGGACTGTGGCAGGGATTTTGTGAATCGTGAAGATACTGGGAAAAAAAAATGAATTATTTGTAATTCAGAACAATTTCCCATTTAGTGAGCTTTGGCTGTGAGGCCACAGAGCACAAGTGAGAAATTCTCCAGGTTTGCTTCATGTGAAATGGAGCCTTTTGTGCCCCCATGGAAATCCTCGCACTTCTGCAGGAAGCCTGAGCAGACCTTGCCACAAAGGGTGAGGGGGTCCAGTCCTGGGGAGACCGAAGGTGTGGCAGCAAGCGTGCAGGCTTGTGACAGGCACTGCTACAGCAAACGAAGGTCTCTCTTGGAGGAGAAACTCTTTGTTATTTCCTAATTTGGTGCTTAAACTGAAAAACAAAATCCATGATGGGTTTTTGATGTTTGAATACTAGAAAGAAATAGGCAATAATAATATTAATGTGCCTGAGTAACAAATACTTTTATTGATAGTACTCTTGTGCTGCATTACAGTGGCAAAGACAGACCCATACCATGAGAATTCGATTGCCAGGCAGGGACCACAGGGAATCCCCTGGAAGAATGGGGTCTATTTTTGCAGTCCTCTGCAATAGTGTAACCACTCTTTCCTGCATACGATGGAAACATAGATTTTTGGTCAACAGAGAATGTTTCTAAATTATATCAATCTACAGTCTGTCTCAGAGCTATGTTAATTAATTATTTTCTAGATGAGAAATAATAATTAATGGAGCTCCGAAACAGACTCTCTCTTATTTGTGGAGACCTTTTGTTCTCAAGAAGTTAAACATTTTGGGGGATCTCAGAAGTTTTGCTTTTGGCTTTGGGGGTTTTTATTCTGCTTTGTTTTTTTCCTGGGAGGGACAGGACTTTTAGAGTTTGTGTTTGTTGCAAGAAGCCTTATTGATTCCCACTGGATTACCCATTTACTAATTTTCTTCTGTGTTTCAGCATTGATAATCATGACATTTAAAAAAAAAATGTATCAAGAGTCTATAAAACCAAAACTTAATGATGGGCTCCACCCTGCGAGTTTAAATGAGGAAAATTCACTGTGTTTTCTTAAATGTGTCTATCATTAAAAAAAAAATAAAATTACAAAATAACTTTTTTCTACTTTGGTGTTTCACTTCTCAAGTCTCACCACCTATCAAAGTTTATGTTAGATACTTTCTTGATAATGTAATTAATTCTGTGATGGTCAGCGACATTATTACTGCTTCCTAACTCAGAAAAACTTGCCTTTTGAAAGCTGTGATTAACTTTCCTGTGCAATTGCATTTTCAGTTGCTATGCCTAAAAGTGCAAAGATTTATTAGTCTTTTATTTTGGAGAACAAGAGATAAACTCATCTTAAGAGACATAAAATATTACATAGAACCAAGGGTGGCTATTTTCAAGCAAGATAGCTGTGTAAAACAGTGGTCGTGCTCTATAGGGATTTAATATTGCATGACTCTGTGGTATGAAGAAATAAAAGGAGGCAAAAATGATTCAACTCTTTACCGGTTATAGTTGTTGGATTATTCCCTCAGCATTGAATACTGAGTGTCCAGCAGTTACGGAGGGACTATTTCAGGAGTGCAAATAAGACCTTTTGGCACCTTGGGAGAAGAGGTCAAACTACCTGTGAGAGTTATGTTTTGCTAGCTGTTAGATTAGGAGGAAATAAAATTTTATTCAGGGAAAGCTTGACCTGTCGAGATGAGCTTAAAGCACACCTGCCTGCTTAGTTTCAGGCTTTGGGGGAGAAAGTGCAGAACTGAAAATCACTTCCACTGGGGCTGGCTAAGGGCAAGGCATTGAGCACAATGTTTACGGGCCGTTACTCGCAGTCACGTATATACGTGCGTGTGCTTTCTCACTTGCTCACTCTCTCAAATACCCTTTTACCTGATTTTTCTAGGAGCTGGTCTGATTTCTACCGAGGTAAAGAGTTTTTGTACCGACTGAACTTAGGGGATTAGATCAATTCTCAAGAATAAAATTTGAAAAAACCAACCCCCTCTACAAATTACCACATCTTTTTGTTTTGAAAACGAGCCTACCAAAAGCGAAGGTGACAGACTTTTGACAAGTTGCTGTGTAAACAGAAGTTCAGTACTCTTACCGTAAACAGGACTTGCCTTCCTAAAAGGTCTGATGTCAAATGACTACGTGCACTTATTAGCAGCCCATGGGAACAGAGCTCCTCAGTGCTTCCTTTGTGCCATCTGTCCTGGGCTCCCGTCTTTCAGAGAAATTAGGACACCAACAAATTTGGTTAGAGTGGTTGCTAATAAAAACAAACTAAAGTGACTTCATCCCAAATCTCCTGGTTTTAGGATACAAGAATCTGGGGCTGGTTACTGCAGTTCATGATTAAATAACGGATGTCCCATGCAAAAAGCTACTGTTCTAAAACCAGACAGCGTGCCACATTCATCTGAAGAACAGCACGTGTCAGCGCTTACGTAAGCACGGAATTTCTCCTCCAACCATTTTTCAACAATTAAACTTATTCTTGCAAATGTCAGAGGCCTGATTTTCTTACAACCAGACATCCGAATGCTTGCAGCATGCAGCACACATATTAAATGTAGAATTTCTAAAATGTGCTGGTCCTTTATTGTGAGGCTCACGTGGGCGCTGAGCTCCTCAAGGGTAGTCTGGCTTGTGATGTGCGGCACTATTTGTCGGAAAGAGAGCAGCCTTTGTCAAAGGTGTGCAGATAGGCTGCTCCCCACACTGTCAGATTTGGGGGCTCCTCTGCTCTTCAGGTGACTCTGGTGGCTGCTCAGAGCCTTTCTCTTTCTCTGGGAAGGGCCAGGCAGTTACGAGAGCAGGATAGAACATGAACCTCGGCCGTACAATGCGTAGGGTAGGTAGGGCTGCACAAGGAAATATAAATAGCACAGCTCAGCTTTTGTGCCTTGAGTGGGCCTTATACGGATGAGAGCAATGAGATTGTTGGTCGTGGGGAGGAGGGATGAACTTCAAACCCACACGTTAACACGATAGATTCGGAGTCCAGACCTGAACTGCCTCATTTTTAGGCCTGTGTTTTTCAAAGGAGAGTGTGGAAAAGAACATGAGTTTGGGAGTCTGATGAGAAGCATGGGGCAGGGAGCACAGGGCGTACAAACCCACGTACCACAGCCACTGCACCTACCGCCCCTGGGCTGCAGCCTTTCTCCACCTCCTAAACAGCATGTCAGCTGCCCCGAGCTATGGTTTTGTTTCAAATTAATCATTCTGAAACAAAACCCCTATGAGTCTAATGACAGCAGAGGGTTCATGAGAGCCAGCGTGACCTGCAGTCCCAAAGAAAAGCCTGTGTGCGTTATGTGCCTTGGATTCAGTTGAGCTTGCCCAACGACAAGTGTCAAAGAATAAATAGAAATTTCTAATAAAAATTTGAATTATAGTACTGGACATAGGCATGGGCACTAAGCCTTTTATGCTTTTCCTGCAAGAGCAGTTGGCTCCTTGTGCTTAGGAGCGCTCTGTGCTTGAACTGGAGTCCCTTGCTGGATCCGGAGCAGCACCATATGTTGCATCAGTTTTTCCCAGTGGTTCACTGCAGAGAATTGTGTTGCAGCAGCCAGTGGGTTTTATATTTATTTTCTGATAATACGTTAAAGTAAAAGGCTGGTTTCATTTTGCTGTGAATCCAATGAAAAGCAGCTCACTTTGTAGCCACAACATTTATTAACCCAGATTCAGCAGACAGTTAACTGAGAGCTTCTCACTGGTGGGTTTGTGCGTCAGCAACATACCAAATCCCAAGAAAAGGCTCCTCCAGTGACAGTTCTGATGTGGGTGATGGGGAGAGGGTATTCCTCTGGTGCTGGATTTGCTTTTGCTTTATTTTAGTCTGTTCTTAAAGAAATACCAAAGAGAATTAATCATGAAGCCTTTATTAAAAAACACAAAAAATCCAAATCATACAAACTGATACTCATTAATTAAGAGTTAATATTGTTTGTCTGCAATCCTTTGTTTTTGTTGCTGCAATAGAGGGGTCTCAGCCCAGAAAGCTGTTGTATCTTCCCTTCTGTTCTCCTGCGTTTGGCCACGGAAGTAGCAAAATTAGAGGTGAAAAAATGCCATCCCAGGGAGAGGAGAGAAATATTGTTCGACTCGTTTCCTTCAGGCTGCAGCGCTGAATTCTCCATCCATTGTAAGGGGCACCGTGTTAACATTCTGATGTGCAAAGAATCCTTCATATTCTCTGCACGTTACTGAATTATAAGAGTCATGAGATAATAACTCACAGGAGACTGGGCCTTCAAAAAGTTTCAGGATGTTAATAGCTCCTCTCAATTTCAGGATTTCTCTTTGTGCAGATGATCAGTCTTTCTACCAAAAGACAGCTCTGGAGTGTGGATTTCTCTGTTGCAGCTTGGAATCAACTGTATTAATATTTCATTGCTCAGGGATTATTTATAAGCAGTTAGTGCTGGGACTGTGTGCTTTGCTGAAACCCTTTAAGCATTATAGCTGCATACTGAGCTGTGCAGCAATAAATTGTCTCAGAGCAAAGGGCCAGAGGCTGCTCAGCCAGTTGGGATAGGGTTAGATCCAGCAGTTGATGGCTTGTGAAAATAAAACCAAAGGTAATATTCCTTCTGGTCACATATTCCTCTTTCAGGCCTCTTTTGTGCCTATCAGCAGTGGATCTAAGCATCCGTTGTGATGTCTGTGTGATTCCAGTGGGGCCACTGCACAGAGGAGTATAATGAAGTGCAGAATTTGCCATCTGCACTCACTGGGCTGGTGGCTGGAGTGTTCTTCCAGTGAGATCGTGTCTCATTTTCCCATTTGTAAGCTAGATATGAGCCCTCAGCAAACATAAATTAACCCATCATGGACACAGAACAGGAAAAACTCTCTGAGGCCACATGTAACCCAGTTTGCAGGTCTGGGATTAGAAACTGAAGAATTCAAGAAGCCAGTTAGTGTTCAGGCTGTGTCTCCCTGGAAAGACACCGTCCCATTACTCTCCAGCGTCCCTGGGTGGGACTTTGATGGGTAGATGCTAAAAGCTGCTTAGTGTTGTAGGCGCTGCAGAACACTGGAAGGATGCTAGTATTGTGGGATGCATATTATCTCAATTTCTCCCATTTTGTTTGCTCACCTGCTTTTATATAAATGCGAATGCTCTGTGGTTGGCCCGCATCCCTCTGCATCCTTCAGCATTGCTCAAAAGGCAGGCACAACGTGTGCTGTGGGTGACTCACTGCGTGCTGTCACCCCGTCCCAGCTCCAGACAAGGCACCCAGTTTCCGGCAGGCAGGAGGAGCGAGCGACCACGCTCAGGCTAACAGAGCCGTTCTTCCAAAGAATGTACTGCTTGACCTAGGCACAGACTTGGTGAAATGGAGGGCTGTTCCTGCACCTTCGCTGAAGCTGCTTCGTGCTACTCTACCCAGAAGCGTGATGTGCTGTCCCTGACTAAGTAACAAGTAGCGAACTATGCGGTCTCCGCTCTGATGTCCTGTGATGTGTCTGTGACCCACGTAAAGCATGGCAATGACTTATAAGCTTTTTGGCAACATGCTTAGCCCTCCTTTATCCTGTTTGGGATAACGTTGTCCTCTTGATTCTGCAAGATCTTCTACAACTTACAAAGTACCCGAAGAATTGTGGGTCCACTGCCCAGCTGCAAGATAAGACAAAGACCAGAAACAAAGATGCTCTGTGTCAGCGAGGGAAAATCAAATATTTGGAACAAAAAGTCTCAGGATGTTTATTCTATAGATTTATGTGAGGATGCAAATGTCAGTATCAGCACAGATCTATCTGCAGATCATCTGCAATGCAAACTCCATCTTTACTGGTTTGCTGTTCAGAAATAGCTCTGGAGTTATTAATCAGTTGAGACAGGTTTATCCGGGAGGAGCAGTTCTGAGAGTAAAGCCAGGCGCGCGCAGACAGACTGATAATAGGATCAAAACTTTTTTCTGCTGTCAGAGGGGAGAAAAAAACGCCTTTTTATTCTGCAACCT